>JASAMV010004411.1:0-94282 GCA_030248065.1 Rhynchonema sp. JSB1_4
AATCGCGATAAATGGTACGAATTCAGTCTAATGTACACCACCTATGGCAATATGCCTCTGCATGAGTGGGCCGAGCAGTGGAAACAATCGGTAGGGGGATTTTATTTTTTTTGTCACAAATTTTTGTAAATGCACCAGCCGTTGCAGTTCCAAATAAAAAACGAAAACTTTTTGCAGAGCCAACTTTTGTGACAATGTTTTCCATCACCAAACGAAATATTTGAAATTTTGCGGCAGTCAACGACCTCGGGCTTCGTGTTCAGCCATTGTTTTTATATGGCGTGTATAGTCCAGCCACGAACTCATGAGACGACTTTTTTTGAAATTGGTTTGTGCGGATCCAATAATGTTCCGGTTCCACGTATTTCGGAAATGAAAGAAAGAGAAACGTATGTAAAGGCAGTCTACTGGAGGTTGTCACTCAGCCCCCGAATACCGTAACCCACCGTAATTTTGATCTGCAAGGATCGTATCGAGACCATTTTGGTTTTTATCTATGTTTTGCGTGTTAGCGCCAACACCAACCAACATTTCCAAGTTTTGGTGATCGACGCGCATGATGACAATTTCCAGCTTGCTGCCGCTAATACACGTGTCGATAAGCAGCGATCAGCAAGGTTCTCGCAACGATCTCGCTTGCGGTGGGTTACGGTATTCGGGGGCTGAGTGACAACCTCCCGTAGACTGCCTTTATTTTTGCGTAAGCACGCAACAAATTGAGGTCAGCCGGCTGGAACTCGTCATCATGTCTCTCAGCCCGATCTCTTTCTTTTGTTTGCGAAAACCCGTGTAACCGGCGCATTTTTTAATCTGGCCAAGCAAGCTTTAAAAAAAGTCGTCTCATGAGCTGGTGGTTGGACTATACGGAATATTTTCAGGAGCAAACATTCGGCCAACGCAAATGTTATCTTTAGACCAGTGGCGCACACAGGTTTTGGAGTCAGTATGGGCACTTTTGGAAAAATGCATTTTTACCTAGTGCTTGTTGCAAACCCAACATTTGTCAATTTTACCTCATGCGTTTTCACCAATTTCTATTCTTTTCGCGCAATTTTTGGCGTGCGAATTTTGAGTATTGTGAAGCAAAGACCACCGATTTTGCACTAATTTTGGTCATCATGGTCAAAAAGTAACACTTTTGGGGCAAAATCGGGGATATGTGCCTCCTATACCGGGGTAAAAATCGGGAGAATTCCTTCTGTACCATGCCAAACATAGTGGGGGTTGTATCAGGCGAGGGGATCCCAGACACTGCCCATTCAGTCTGGGGCGAAGTTGTCCAAGGGGAGCACGGGCCTTCTGCCCCCTGAATGTGCCCTTTACTTGGTCCAACGCTCTTAGACTGGATGAAGAAGAGAACTGTTACTGAACGTCGCGCGAAGCGCAAAATTTTCAGATTTCGGAGGAATTTTGTGGTACAATGGCTGTTTGGACGTATCTAACAGGTGTTTTTTTATCTGTAAGTCATGACCGACTGTCTTTCACATTTCGTTTGGTCTGGAGTTCGCCAACAAACACACTGTGCCCAATTCACTAGACTCTACGTGCGTTTGATCGTCGGCAGATAAACTTTGAAGCCCGGCACGGCTGTTTTGCAACGAAGTACATACTTCTACATATATATTGTAGTGCATTAGCCAGTCTACGCTTACTTAGACCAGTTATGGGCAACATTGACACAAAAGGAAACGGGAAGAAACGCGCGCAGCGCAAAAATTTTTAGATTTTTTCGCTCTTTGTACCTTTGGAAACCGCATTTCTCACACTTCCGTGTCAAAAAAGTGCCCATCGCCACCTGAAAACTCGCCAAAAGTGCCCATGGGCACCATTTTTTGAATTGACCACCTCAAATTTTTTGAATTGACCACCACCTCAAATTGACTATGGGCACCTGACCAAGGTGCCCATATGGCTGTTGCGCCACTGCCTTTGCCCATGGGCATTTTCAGTGAATTAATTTGTGCCCATGGGCACTTTTGAGACACTTTTTAGACCACCAATAAACAAGTTCTTGTGTTGGGATTTGTAATACTCGAAAAGCGTCCAAATCGGCTACCTTAAAAGTCTGGCGGCTGAACCCAAAGCCGATACTTTGACCCTGCGGTCTGCAAATCACTGATGTTTTACTCACCAATGACCTCCGGGAGATTCGAATCCCGTTTGATCTGCGGTCTTTCTTTTTCTGAATCTACAAAACGTGAACATAAAAATTAGTATACATTTGAATTTGCAGCCCTCCGCCACTGGGCTCACGTACGTAATGTTAGTAAACTAATTTGCAGACTTGCGGCCCAGATAATCAGCAACCAATCAACGCCGCGGCAGATAATCCGAGTCAAAGCGCCACGGCCACGGCAGCAATCGAACAGAAACCGGGCAAATTGTTCAATGATTTCACTGATTTGGTGTGTGTCGGTGATCGAGTGAACTTCACTTTGACGCCGGTGAAAAATATGGGGTCAGTTTTTAGCCGGTTTTCTATGTTGAGCTGAAGGTTTTTGGTTTCAGTTCTATTTGACGAGGGTATTTAGCTCCAGGGGCCACCACCACCGACTTGAATCGGACCGTTCGCACCCATCAAAGTCTGAGCGCCTTGTGGTAGCGAAGCGGGATTGACGTAATTTGCCGTTTGCGGTGGTACTGTGCCGCCAAAAGAAGCGGTATGCATCAGCACTGGGTGACCGTGTCGCCCAAGACACACATTGCACAAACAAGGACTGCGGTCGGGTATGTACCATGTAGTACCAGGCACT
This sequence comes from Rhynchonema sp. JSB1_4, assembly GCA_030248065.1. NCBI lineage: Eukaryota > Metazoa > Nematoda > Chromadorea > Monhysterida > Xyalidae > Rhynchonema > Rhynchonema sp. JSB1_4. The sequence goes on from JASAMV010004411.1 coordinate 2,754, forward strand.
GAGCCCTGTACCTGTATGCCCGTGCTACCCTGATTCGGCGTAGAAGTCAACAATGGACCGGTAGGTGCCGGCACAGTATTTGTCGATGGATTGCCGTTAGGCTGCGAACCAGTATTGCGACCTGCCTGCATGGACGCACTTGGCTGGTTCGGATTAATTGTGGTTCGATATTGGCTGCGTTGTTGACTCTGCACCACAGATACAGGCGTCTGTATAATAGGTTGCACGTTTGACGTGACAACAGGCGGTGGCTGTGTTTGCTGCTGTGTACACATGCTTTGCGACACAACACTTTCAGCTTGCTGTGCGTGCGCTTGCATAGACGTCACTGGTTGTTGTTGTTCTTCGTCATCAGTCTGTGCCTGATTGTCAGGTTGACTGGTATTGGCGGCTGCATGTTCATACTGCGCGTTTTCCAACGCATGCTGTTGTCTGCACACGTATTGCCGCTCGAAATCACCCACAATTTTCGCAAACGCAAACTGGCTCATCTCGACTTCGGGCAGCTCGATTGCTTTGTACCAGTCACACATGTCCATTTGGTGCAGTACCCAATCTGACATGTCTGTGTAGTCAATTCCAGGATTCAGACGCACCAGAAATCGTTGCAGCTGACGAACTTGCACAGGTGCGCGATCAAACCACTCATTGACATCGAGGCTGATGTAGCCATTCACAAGCGGTCGGATAATCAAGCGCGGGCCGGGGCCTGAAGCGCTGGCACCTGGGATCGGACCCGGAACCGGGATGGCAATATATTGCATATCGTCATCCGGACCGTAAAGTGTGGAAACATCATCGGGTCTGGTCACAATAGGCACTTGTGGTTCGTTATTCTGGTCGGTCAAGTCCATATCGACTGGTTGTCGGTCCGAAACATCACAGCCAATTAGCTGGCCCTCAGCCAAATGTTCGTCATTCAATCCGGCACCATTAGATGGACCGGGGGCGTTGTCTAAATCAGCATCCCGAATGGCATGCACTTCAATTTCGGGTGTTCGGAACGTAACAACCGGCTGGGGTTGACCAGGCGGCATAACTGTTTGCACTTGTTGTTGATTGGCCCCGCTAGTGCTGGCAACATTATTTTGCAAACCCACTTGCGCGGGATGCTCGTCGTAGGTAGCCAGATTTTTATGCAACCGAGCAACATTTCGATCACTAGCAGCGGCAGCCTGTATTTGCAGCTGATTTTCATCCAACATGGGATTTGACCGTGTGGAACGCTGCCAAAACCGACTGATAATACCACCCCATGTTGCAGCACCGCGTCGTCGTGTTTCACGCTGCACATTCAATGTGTTCAACGCCGGTTCGGTCGGTGGGCGCTCACCATGTGGCTGCGACCCGCTCACATCAGGTTGTTGAGCGTTGTTCGACATTGTATTTTGTTTTATTATACCAAAATTTTACAAAACCAATTATAAACGGACGAAACAGCGACTTTTATTTGCAGGAAGGTCGGCCAAACACACACAATGACTTGTCTCGTCTCACTGGGTAGCAGCGACAAGAGCAAGACAACGGCAACAGCAAATAATAAAAGCCCACAGACAAGGTTTGATTGTCTGCCTCGAAAATAAGCACCGTTTTTATTCGTTCGTTCTCGTTTTCTTTTATTCACACACACAACATGGGTGTAAGTGAATTAAAATACAAATACTGGCGAGTTATGTTCGCCAAGATTGATATTTTATGATGGACGGCACGTTAACGAACGAAGCACAATATCAAATTGTCGTTTCAGCCACAGCACGCTATGAGCGGCTCGGCTACAGGTACAGTTCACGTTCGGTGTCGAATTTTCAGCACAATTGTTCGCTTGTTTGCCCTCAGCAGTCGTTCAGAGACTCTGAGCCCGATGGCAATAAAATAATTCACAAGTTCAATTTAAAGTTTGCCGCCTGTTTCAGCGGTCAAAAAGCTCAATTTGCCATGATGTGCTCAGGGAAACAAAATATGTTATCTGATTGGCAGTACTCAGCAAAAGCCAAGCTGTTGTTCAGTGATTGTCTCATTCCGGTGTGGTGTTTTTCTCAGGAGCGATAATAGATATATTTTTACGGTTCATAACATAATTCCGCTTGGGAGACGAAATTTGGGACAATTTTCTTTGAACCAAATGTTACCGAAGGCGCAGAATGCGGTGCTTTGGTATTAATCTTGTTTAAAAACTTGAATCCAGTATGTTCTGCCAAAAATTGGCATTAATCAGGCAAATCAGCCAGATTTTGTGTTTTTGGTCCAAAAATTCGATGTCGTTTCCCTTATATTTTCTATACTGTCACTCAGGTGTCGGGTACCCCTCTGATCTCTAATCCTAGTCGCCGCAAATTTTTTTTCTATCGTTTCCCAAACTATTCGGTTTTGCGGCAGCACATTTCGCTTTGTGCTCTAAATCTGCACAAAAAAGACCAGCAACTATAATGTTTCAGGTAGTGAAAGTGCACCCGAATGACCCGGATGCCAAACAGAAACGGGACGAATGCAGCAAGATTGTGAAGCGTGAAGCGTTCGAAAAGGCGATCGCTATGGAACATCCGAAATCGGCCGCCGAAACGGTGGACTTTGAGGCAATGGGTTGGTTTTTTTGTTGTTTTCGCCCTTCGACTGGCCTATTTGATCTGATCACGAATAAATCTGGAAATGCGGCTTATTCAAAAACAACACTCGGCCTGACCTGGGCAGATTCGATTGCAAGTTATACTGTACCGCTTAAACAATTGATCTGTTAGTGTTTGTTTTTATGAGTGTCAGCCAAACAAATGCATCTTTATTCATCCAGCTATCGAGAGTGACTACACTGGTCCATCATTTGATCTGCAAAGCGGCGTCACCGTTGAATTTATGAAGCAACTAATGGCCGCCTATAAGAAACAGCAGAAACTGCACAAGAAATACGCGTACAAGGTAGTGATTGTCTTTTTTGTCTACACTTTACCTCAATTTCTGCCATAAGTTGTGCCGCACGTGGAAATTGTTGTGTTGTGGTCGCGAATGTAATAACAAAATCCTGATATTGATACCAAATAACCGCATGACTCTAATTATAGCGTTTGTGCGCAGCAGTGATGTTTTACTGGTGACCGTTTTATTCGAGCAGTGAGATCTGCTCGAGGTCCTTTTTGGAGGTCAATTGGCCAGATGCGTTCGCTTCGACGAGGCCTGTCATTTGACCCGTCTGTGAAAACTGACTGAAACGGCCAAAAACTCACTGCTGCTGCATTATTGCCTTGCCAGAGTGATTTCGTTCGCTGAATGTAACTGTCACGTGTTACAGCTGTAACATGTTTAGATGACACATTTTATCTGCAGATACTCCTCGAAGTGCACGCAATGTTCAAGAAACTGCCCACTCTAGTCGATATAACAGTGCCAGACGTAAGTGTTACGTTCTTTTAGTGAAAATAAAAATGCATTTAGTGTATTTCTCCTAATGCTTGTGTCCTTTATTCAAAAAAATACTACTTTCCAGAACCAGAAATTCACGGTGTGCGGCGACGTACACGGACAGTACTTTGATCTGATGAATATTTTCGAGAAAAACGGCCTGCCATCCCAGGACAATCCCTACGTTGGTTTGATTGAATTTCTTTTATTTTTACTTTTACTTTTTTTTCAAGAATGACAAAAAACGTTTCCTAATTTTCACAGCTCTTCAACGGTGACTTTGTCGATCGGGGCTCATTCTCGGTGGAGACCATTTTCACACTGCTTGGCTTCAAACTACTCTATCCGAAACATTTCTACATGTCTAGAGGTTGGGGTCTTTTTCTTGTTTTTGTAAATTCCGGCTTGTTCACGGGTATAGTCCATCCATCAGCTCATGGTACTTTTGTTTGTGAGGTTCAGGTTCCGTTGTGAAAAATTGTTCCTCCGCAAGGCCATGTCAGAGAAAACGGCGCACAAAATTAAAATAAAAACCGATTTCTCTTTCTTTTCTTTTTCGTATAAGCCGACCGGAACCGGAACAGCACTGGATCCTGTCAAGCTTTTCAGCTGAGACAAAGTGTCATGAGCTGATGGTGTTATGAGGGTTCTTAGCTTGATGTGTCCCGCCCTTGAGTTACTTACTTGGTATAGAAGAACAAGTTACAATACAATAATTTTATTGGTTACATGTCACGTAGTACACATGTGTCGTGAGCGTCAGCCCACTCCGCAGAGCGGCATGTCGTAAGGAACGAAGTGAAGTGTAAGCCTAGAGCAGTGAGAGCAAGAAGTTCATGGCGGCAAATATGAAGGGAAAGACCGGCAGACAGCGAGAGTGTCGATTAGCCAAAACAAAGAAGCATTCCAGTGATAAGCACTGAGTGAAAGTAGGGATCGGTGAATGTATAATAAGGGGTTGTATAAAACTACATAACAATGGATGGACTATACGCTGAGCTCACGGTGTTATTTTTGAAAGAACGCGCAATTAGAGTGACTTTGGGGTACACCAGCCGCAGTTGGGTTGGGAGCAGCAAAAATGGCGATAAATAATTTCAACTGGCCTTCTCGTTCTTCGCCAAACTTCTGTCAACGATTATTTTCATCTATGTTTTGTGCTTAGAGAATCCTGAAAACAACCAAGAACAAAAACCTCGAATTAATACAATAAGTCATTATAATTTCAGGCAACCACGAGAGTCACGTGATGAATCAAATGTACGGTTTTGAGGGCGAGGTGAAATCCAAATACAGCGCTCAGATGGCCGAACTGTTTACGGAGATATTCAACTATTTGCCGCTGTGTCATCTGATAAACAAACGGATTTTGGTTATTTCTATTTAAAGTTATTTCTTTCAACTATTTTTATGTTTGCATTGATTCTGGCGTGTTGAACTTGGAGAGTCACACACAAGACGACTGGTGTTCTGATACTATCAATGCGTATAATTTTTGAATTCAGAGAAAGTAAAATATTCCTCTAAAACGTATCAAAATACGAGTTTTAGGTAATGCACGGTGGTCTATTCAAAAACGACGGCGTTACGCTTGAGGATATCCGAAAAACGGACAGAGTCAGGCAACCGCCAGACGAAGGTGATATTTGACTTGATTATCATTTATTATAAAAAGTGGAATGTTGTAAATTTACAACTCTGCGCGTGGAAATTTTTAGGTGGCATATTTCGTTGAGGTTTCGTTGTTTTTATGGGTTCAACCCGTGTAAAAATTGTTTCCTTATGAAGGGCCGGTTTAAGCCACAAAAAGTTGCGTTTCAATGCAATAGTATGTGATCGCCCTAAAATGTTCGCACATAAAAATCACAGTATCGGCTTTATCCGGTTTTATGGGGCACGTTCAGTTTTGGTGTTTGTAAGTTTTTGTGTCGCTATTTTTGCCAATAAAGCGGTTTGCTAATAATATGTGGTCAACTCTCATCTCAGATTGTCAATTCGCGCCGAATGCCATGTCATTATTATTTCTCGCGCTCTCGCTCAGAGCTGCTTTGAGTCGACGTGTTTATTTGACGACCATCTGAGTTAACCACACTTCAATTAGCCAACAAAGTTGGTCCCCTCCTCCCCAGGCATAATGAGCGATCTTCTCTGGTCGGACCCCCAAGAGCTGCCTGGTCGATCGCCGTCCAAACGCGGTGTCGGCGTGCAATTCGGACCAAATGTGACGCACGATTTCTGCAAACAAAACGGGTTGGATTATGTGATCAGGTTTGACCGTTGTTTTTTTTTCTGGGTAGTTGTATGAATTTACTTCTTTGAGGCCGCGTACAGATAGAGATGGAACCTTTTTTGCTCTATGTCCAAAACTGCAGAAATAAGTTCCATCTCAATCTACGTACACGCTACCTAATGAAGTGTATGACAGGGCACTTCGCTCGATTTTTTTGTTCGTTTTCACGAACCAATATTTATTGCAAGCTCTTTCCGTCCGTTTGTCATTTTGGGATTTCAGTCCTTGTGTGAAAGGCAGTCCATTCGAGCGATGGGCATGATAACGAAAGCAAGCTGCGCAATGCTGAAGGCGTCCAAATTTTGTTTAGCCGCCGAAACCACCTAAGGGTTCCAGATGCCACACCCTACGATCTAAAAACGGGCTGGAGAGGAGATAGTTTGTTTTTTTGCAGGAGTCACGAAGTCAAGCCAGAGGGCTACGAGGTGACGCACGGCAAACGCTGTGTGACCGTATTCAGTGCACCAAATTATTGGTTGGTGATTTTGTTGACAAAACCTTGTAATTGACTTTCATTATTTAATTTACTGGATTTGTTTTTGTTAATTTCGGCACCAAAAAACGGGCACCACACTGTAGTTGACAGCGTTGTTTGGCTTATTTTTTCAGTACTTGGGCATACGCGCATTCGAAGAACGCCTATTTTGGACAAAATTTTGTAGGTCAATGGCCTGTGATCTGGAGGCCAAAAATGCACCTGGCGCACAGAAATGTTTATTTTTCTGACTGATTTACGGTGAATTTGACAGCATTATTTTATTTCACGACCTCACACAATTTCTCGGAATTTTTCGAAAAAAAACACTGTTTTTTTCGGCCGCAAGTATACATGTGCGGGGCCCCAGCCGAACATTCGTTACCCGGCCAGACACGTCCCTGTGTAGTAATGCAGTCCACCCTTTTTATAGGGACATAATCGCGACCTGAAAGGCGACAAGGTAGGCAGGTTATCTGAAGACAGTCACTACCAAAAGGGTGCCCTCTACTACGAAGGCCCCATGCCTTGCAAAATTAATATCCAATGTTTTCAGTGACACAATGGGCAACAAGGGTGCATACCTGACCATCAAAGGCGGTTCGGATCTCAGCCCGACATTCACCTCATTTGACTGCGTTCCGCATCCACAAGTTAGGCCGATGGCGTACGCTAGTAATATATTCAGTTTGTTCAGTTAGAATATTGTGTGAAGTATATAGGGTGGCCCAAAAGTTCCTTGTTTTGTTTGTTATCAATTGTGCAGGAGTGATAGGACATCAACGTGTTTGGTTAGGGAATTTTTTTGGCATGCGGTTTGAATTTTGGTCGGCCGCGATTTTTTTGGAAGAGAAAAAGTGTTAAAATCAGTTTTGCATGAAGGAACTTTTGAGTCACGCTGCTGCAGTTATTTCATCATTTTTTTGTAAAAAGAATTAACCTCACTGAATCGATGTTTGTTCTTCTTGATTCTTTGGTCAACTTTTTAGTGTTTCACACGACAGCGTAGGTATCGAAATCGGATACGGTCTAGCCACTTTGCTATAAAATTGATAACATTGACCAAACTGTGCATTTTGTACAGTATAACGAGGATAGACTGTATGTAGCTGTCGTATGCCGTTAATTTCTGGGCCTTGTGTTTTATGACTCATGATAGAGACAAAGTCTAGATCACACTGTTTTATAATTCATCGCTCTCGTTCAATTGATTGGTTTGTCGATTTGTATTCCGAAGTTTCCAGATGCCGCTTAGGTATTTCTCTAGATTTTTTCTGGTCCTTTACGTTGTTTTTTTTTTGCTATAAGTTTCGGTTCATGTTGATTCCTGTCTGCTGCTTGTCTCTCTTCATGTTTTGTGTCGCGAGATTTCCTTTCTCGTTGTCGTTAGTCTCTTGTTTCCTATCTTTTATTATGTCCTTTTTAAGGCTGCCTTTAGCGCATGAATAATTATATCGAGTATGGGCTAATATTTATTACAGTGGTCAACTCGATTGGTCAAATCACAGCAGCCCCTAGTGAGCGCGAGAAATAATACATGGCATTAGCGGTGAGTTGGCGAAGTGATTTGACCAGTTGAAGCGACCACTGTAATATAAGCCGAGTTTTGAGAATGATCTGCACAAAATATTATTAGCGCTCAATTGTCCGATATTATTAATATATGGACCGATAACTTGTCTTGGAGTTTGTTTCTTGCGCGTGTACTTATAGATGGAAATAAAGAATATATGTAAAATTCTAAAACTGTTGCCCACATCGTGCGACATTCATCTTGAGAGCATCATTTGATGTCTAAATTGGGTTACATTACGCCCTGTCTGCTGGCTCAATGTCGTTTCGTTTTGTAAGTGGGAAAGACATTTAGCTAACGACCAGCAAGCAAACACACTCAATCACGTGAAAGGAATGCACACAACACAGGCTGCCCCGTTTGCTATCATACCTTTTTAGGATCGGGTGCCCCATCGTCTTCCGCATTAATCATTTAGAGAATACTCGCTTTACGTTAAAGCCCAACCCCAATGCCGCGCAACAGTTTGCAGGCAACGCAACGGACCACAGTTTGGCAGAGCAGAACCATAATTTTGACCAGTGTAAAACTTCCTCCGGTATGGCGAAGAATCCACACGCATAGGTTAAGATGATAACAAAATTTTCCAAACATTGCCTTCGTACCTGATGACACACCCCCAGAGGGTGGATTATAAAGAATGATCACTGTGTACGTGCATACGTATACACAATTTTCCAGTCAAACTGCGCCGAAGATCTACTGTGAGGTGAAAACCGGCTAATGTTTAATTAAGTTTTTGCGTACCATTTGCACATAAAATTATGTTGTCGAACGAAGGTACCCAAAAAAAACCAACGAAGCATCTACTTTCAATAAAGCTTTGAGAACAGTTGCTCACATTCGTCTAGGCACTAACTGCAATTTGAAGGTCGGAAGTGTTGGGTACACTGCGGCACCTTTGGCTTTTTGGCAGCTGACACACGTTTTGCTGCCAGGTGTGGTGAGTTACCTGAACCAAATATCATTTTTGAACCACGCTTGTGAGCAAGATCTTGGGTTCACCTTCTGTGTTACACAGCTCCCTGGCACGGATGCAGCTCTCTGGTACGAGAGACATATTGGAACCCCAGTTAAACTTCTTTCCTGAAAATCACACAAAAGAACAAACCCCAGAACTTTTCACAACTCGCTGTTTTATTTACTGCGCTGCCCACTTTGTTTGTGTACTATGGCTTATTGCGGCGCCCAGATTTCAGCGTTTGTTGTTTGTGGTTTTGGAAAGCGGCCCAACCACCGGTGTCGCTCAAAGGTTGCGAACCCTACATAATGTTCTCGATGTTTATAAAAGTGTACATACCTTTTATGTTCCTGATGAAAGAATGAATCATTAGTTTTGAGGTTGTTATGTTTGTGTTCTTTGCCAAAGCCGAGTTTTTTAGGCCGTGTTTTGGTTGAACAGATATCGAAATGTTTCGATCACTGTGAAAATAAAGTAGTGTTCACAGCCAATGCCATTAGGTGACCGACACAAAGCAGATAAAGCCAAATAACAAAAAGGGCATCATAATTAAAACAATAGTCTTCTAAGTGCATTGTGCCTTTCGGCTATGTCCTTATTTCTCCATCCATCCTACATTTTCGATGCCAGCGCAGAGATTCGGTATTTAGAGACTCGGTTTTTGTATTTAGAGACTCGGTTTCTTATTCTTGTAATGCTCATGTTTTTCAGCCACCACTTGGTGTCCGTTCGTTTCGCACACCCATGCAGAAGCACATGACGTTTACGCAATAGCAACTTAGCAACATAGTGCGAAGAGTTACGCTTTTCACAATATTGCGTATGCGTTGAAGCAGCACAACGAGTGCCTTGTTGATTCGCGTATCCAATTCTGGCGCAATATTGGCTATATTGTGCAGTGTTATTCGTATGCATCAAAAAGCTCGATAGACAACGTCCAATATGCTTTCTACAGCAGTCAAAATATATTGCGCAATATGTTATTGTGCAAACGTCGTGTTCCATTTATTTGCACATTTATGAACCCCAATTAAACTTAAAATTAATTTAATTTTTCTCATGCCCCAGTCAAACCGAGTGGGGTATTTTATCAGCCATTCAAAAACAAACAAAAAGTAAACGAAAAGTGTGAGGTGTCAATTATTCTGCTGCGTCATTATGCACCATTTCCCCGTGGCATCTGCATCCTACGTGAGCGTCGGCTGTGCTGACTTGTTGTTGACGGACGAGGGACACAGTCATGGACTCTATGTCAGACTCTACTATCCCACAAAACCGCTATCGGACGCCGAACGAAATTCACAGGTACATTATACATACAGTATGGGTGTACGATTGCACAACGACTTTATAAAAATTGGTCAAATTTTTTCCTGAATCGTAAAGAGGGAAAGTGACGGGGCAATGACGTTGCGTTGCGCGATCGCACTCAAAACATGTAGTAAAGAGAATGTTTCGGACCTGCGGCAACGTGGTTGCTCTGCTGGATTATCCTCAGCTGAAAATGATTTGCGAGAATCACAAATAGCACAGTGGTTAAGACTGACTGAACGTGAAAATCAGGATTGATTGTATGAATTCTTATATAGTCATTGTGCGACCAACACCAGATTGCAGCACACCCATTAATGTGTATTGTGCTTCGCGGTTTTGCTTGACCGCTTCACAGGACTTTGGATTTGGATTTTCCGTCGCAAAATCGAATGTTCACCAGAGCAGATTACTCTATCAGCGCAAGGTCTGGAGTCCGATCAATACAACATTGGTGTATTGATTGCACAATGACTTTATAAGAATTGGTCAAATTTTTTCCCTGAATCGTAAACAGGGAAAGTGACCGGTTGGTGACGTTGCGTTGTTTGATCGTACACAAAGCGTGTAGTAAAGAGAATGTTTCAGACCTGCGGCAACGTGGTTGATCTGCTGGATTATTTTCAGATGAAAATGTTTTGTGAGAATCACAAATAGCACAGTGGTTCACAAATAGCACAGTGGTTAAGAGTGACTGAACGTGAAAATCAGGATTGATTTTGATGAATTCTTATATGGTCATTGTGCGACCAATATCACTGGCTACAAACGGCACAACTGAAATTGCCGACATGTGTATTGCGCAAGCATGCGTCGCATATAACTTTGATTTCAATCGAACTCGAGAAACGAATATTTCAGGACTCGTTCACCGACTGGATCCCAGACAACCACCACCAACAATACATTAATGGAATGGCCAGGCTGGCTGCCAGCAGATGTTTCATGCCACCATTGATTGAGGAGTTGTATGAATGTTACACAAGGTTAGCGCGTTTCGTACTTGTTATGGCGAAATGAAGTTTGATTGGAGTCAATTTAATTCGGCAGCTGCCATGGCCGCGAAAATGTTGAAACATAAACATCAACTTTGTTGACAGATATTAACTTCAGACAAACTACGGGCCAAAGCTCTAGTTCAAACTTTCCGAACTCGATTTGGCGTTGAGCTCAAGGTTTCGCGCTTTCGGTGTAACAAAAACAGGCACACTTGCCTGCCCAAAACGCACATTGCTGGTCATCTCAGACAAAAGCGCCGCAAAGGAAAGAAAATTAGGAAAAATACCAAATAACGCGTGTGGTGCACTATTTCATCACTTTCCATGGCGCGTCTGCACAGCTGGCGTTGTCGGTACAGAGTGCCCGTCAAATGGCATGCACCCTTCTATCCTGAATACGGCACCACACCACTTTCAGTCACTGTGCTCTGTCCAGATTATGGAGGTATTTTTGTTTAAGATTGGGGGTTTTGGATTTTAACTCCTTATGGAATAAATGTTTTTTTATAGGTACCCGTTTCACTCAAACCGGCCTGGCCGCTGCCATGGTGTTGCACTGTGCGTGTGTGGTGTGCGTCATAGGTGGGTGCTCATGAACAGCTTTTAAACGTTTTTTTTTCTAATTTTTTCAAAGTTTTTAATCTCATTTTTTTTACTTAAGAGCACGCTGACGGCTCAGCCGCCTTCACGCATCGAAGCAGCGGACCAATCAACATGCAGCTACCGTACTACGGCTCGATGTCTTGCTGCACGCGCGAAATGGACAAATTGGTCGGTGTGTTGTGTTGCGTGCGTGTGGCACAGTGGTCTAGTCACGCATGCAACACGGGTTCGAACCCCGCCGCGGGACTTGTATTTCAAAACAATCAAACTGGTAGCTGCAATCTGATTGGCTGACCTTGCAGGACCTAATGTTTGAATTGACCAATCGCAAAGCCGATGAGCTGACAAGGGTGTGCGACTATTTGCTGCCGGCGATCAACGATGGCACTTTACAGAAGAAACTAATGTTGGAAGGTTGGCTTTGGTGATGTTTCAAAAAATGTCCAGTTTGTACGTGTTTCTGTAACTATGGCCTTGGCCGCCTGTACGGATCTGGTTGGTTAATTGCGTCGGCGCCGCATTTTGGGAAAAGCTAGTCCAGTTTAAAAATTGACTTCCCGTTTCCTCAGGCTTATGCTTGGGCTTGGGCTTTGGCCAAACATTGAGCAAACCCGTGCCTTCTGTCTCGAAATCGAAAAGTTGCGTTTTCCCTCTCTCAAGGCAGCTAGACTAGCTTTTCACAACATGCGTCGGCGCCCCCTCAGCAATACACAACAGAAGAAGGTTAAGTGGAAGAAGCATAATTAAGACCGGGTGCGAAATTTGGAAACGAAAATAAATGCAAAAAATACAAAACCGGGACAGGGAGAGTGAGAGGGTGGACGAGAGAGCAGACAGCACGGACCTCTGTCTTGATCACGGTTGTAGGTACATGCAGGCTATTTTTGACCGGGCTTCAAAAGCTGCGAGAAACGATTATTGCGCACTGTTTTGAAGTAAGAGAATTGTCACTTTGATGTAATTTTAAAGTCCAATGACGATACAAATCTGATCCGATCTTTGAAGCCTGTCACCAAACAGTGCGCCAATGCCCATTAGCCTCATTCAAAGACAAACTGAGGGTGATATTTTCGAAACGGTGTGAAGGTCAGTTGGGTGTAAAGGTCGGTGGAAAGCTCGGTCGACAGCTCAGTGTGATAGACCTCGGTGTAAACTTGAAACATTCCACGTTAATAACAGGCAATGTTTCACGTTTACACCGAGCACGCCACAAGAACTTACGCCAAACTGACCGTTACACCGTTTCGAAAATTCCACCCTGAGTGCGAAAGAAGAGCAAACAAGACCGTTTCGATTTCGTGTAGTTTGCGTTCTTTCAATAAGTCACAACCGCTTTCTTTTCCTTTCAATTTCAGGTGACTCGTTCGATTGGTCCCAATTTCGCGGTCGTCTAAACGTTGTCTCTCTCACGGCAGTCGGTCACGCGCTGGGAGGCACGGCTGTGCTGAAAGCATTGGCTGACGGCTGTCAACGTATTGCGAGGGCCATTGCATTGCACAGTTGGTGGTGCTGGGGTTTGCCATCTATGATAATTGTGTGATGAAATTATGTTGTTCTGAGCTCGACTTCTTGCTTTACTGAATCATGCTTTGAGCCAGTGAAACGCTGATTTTAGGGCTTGTGTTTCAACCCGCATTCAAAACAGAGCCGTTCAGTGGTGCATCAGATGATCATCAGTGCAAATGTTTGACCGTGTTGTGTGATAGAATGATTTTTGGTTAAAAAAATTAGTCAGCACTGAAGTATTAGCTAAAGTAGGCATTGAGCAACAAGTTTTACGCGTTGTCACAATTAACCATAACAAAATAATATGCATTTAGAAGGTAAATTACGAAAATCTGTTTTCCGATGTAATTTATGTACTGACTTTCCTGTCTTCTTCCCCAGATGTGCTGTGAGCTCCTGGACTGTAACTGACCCCTAAACCTGATGTTTCACACACACGCACAGGCAACGTCGACCTACTTAACGATCTGGCGAAACATCTGATCGCAGTTGAGAGTGGCGTGCCGATTCTATTAATTAACGCGGACACAAACGTGAAACACGAAGCCGAAAAACGATTCGAGTTTTTGGAGATGAACCCGGCCACGATTAAGATGGTCACCATTGCCAGATCGAAGAAGAAACATTTCAGGTTCTTTGTAATTGGCAGTCAAATTGGTCGGTCAGAGATGTCAGTGAGCTTGTTACAGCCGTATTACGTTTTGGTCAAACTGATTTTGACACCGATTCACAAATCGGACCAATTAGTTTTAACCAATCCACGAGGTGTATGTTAGATGCTAGGAAGGTGGAATGAAATGAACGCGGCTTCAGGTTACCAATTCTTGACTGACCAAACCGACTGACACTTATACAGTAGTTGCGTCGTGTTTATGCAAAACTATGTGTAAATGCTGTCCAAAATCGGTATCAATCAGGCTCAAATGACTTTCAATCAAGGATCTACATACTGCCTTCTGCAGATTTGCTGAATTTCTGCCTGAACAACACAAACTCTGTCTGTCTGCATTACGACATGATGAACATCACCCAACCAGCTGATGTTTCATTGCAGTGATTGGTCTCGTTTCGGTTGGTGTTGCCGTCGACCGTCGGGCAATCCCACAAGTACGGCCACTGACAGATCGGTTAGCCTATTTTTTATTAGTTTGTTCAATGTTCTACATCTAGTTTAATACCAGACGGGACCCGTGCTTACGGCCCGGCTACAGCGCCGCGCCCGTGCCGTGCCACTCCTCCCCCTCGAGGACCCGTTAGCATATCCATAGCTGCCAGTGAAAATTGACCCGTCCGCACCTCCGAGGGAGGGGGCCACAGACACACACATACGTCTTCCTGTTTTAGTAGTTTTTTGACTATAATTGCTTGAACGACGTCGAATACTCCGACGAAGCTCGCAGTCCGTCAACTGCTTACTGCAGGGCACGACAAGTAGACCTCATGGTATACATCAAAGCACATAATAAATGGTTATGTTTGTTGAACAAATGTGGAAAACAGGCGCCGCAGGCACTTTTGTGAAGAAAGCATCACGCCCTTACAGAAAAAGTCACCAAGTTTAGCTCGAAAAATGCCGCTCTGAACGTTTCAGACGATTTTGTTCCCGGCGAGATTCAAATTTTTTTTTTGAAGAATTATTTTTCAAAACCGTGTTTTAAAAAACACGTGTTTTTTGAAAAAAAGTTTTTCCCCAACACTGTCACAAGGCACCATACCTAAATCAGTAAAACGTTGTAAAAATGCACGCTGCGACAAGGAGTAACATACGTGGGGAATTGGATGCCCCATGCACTGCTTAATGCTTCGTCCATGCGATATGAAATGTCATATTTCTTACCGTTGTGTTTTAAATCAGGGTTGGGCAAAAAAACTTTTTTTTTCAAAAAATCTTTTTTTAAAAAACGCCCAGATGACCAAAATATGCCCCAAAAACAATTGGAAAACGCTCATGTTGGGAACAAAACGTGGTTAAATGCAGTAATTCTACATATGTGTTCTGAGGCAAAATAAACGGGTTTCAACAATTTTCTAGCGAGTTGTTAACATCCCATATCAGACCCGCATCATGGGACCAACTTTGGCCGGGGTCATCACTGAAAGTCAAACTCCGTGTATCGACGTGTCTCGACAAAGTAAAAATTGGTCGAAAATTTTTGGAAAAAATGGGACAAATAATTGATTTTCCGTGAAAATCAGGGTACCTTCCCTGAAAAATCAGGGAAAATCAAGGAAATTCAGGACTTAGAAAAAACGAAAAACGACCCAGACGTTTTTTAAAAAAAACGTGGTTTTTTTACGAAAAAACGCCGTCGTTTTTTTGCCCAACCCTGCTCGTGATATCAAACTTTGTTCATGGACATCTGTGCTTTACAGGACATTACTGTGATTTCATCTTCATGTTTATGACTCCTTAGCCTGCGGGCGCTTGTGTTTACCTGGCACTGAAGTTGCGAAACTACAAATAAAAATAAAACAACTAATAAGACAAGGCAGCCAGCCCTGTGGCTTCATTTGAAATTTTCCATTGTTTTCGCTCTGTCTGCTTTTTGCACAGTTGAAATTGTTTGGAAAAGCACTTTTGTTTCCATATACAAAAACAGAAACCAATATCCGGGTTAGCCTGCGGGTACCCGGACCGGGGAAATCCAAAGGCTGGCCATGACGTAGATTAGCAGATGCATACTGTGGTGAAACAGTGCTGTGCTCCCCTTGGGCAACTTCGCCCCGGACTGAATGGGCAGTGTCTAGGATCCCCCTCGCCTGATACAACCCCCCTATGTTTGGCATGGTACAGAAGGTATTCCCCCGATTTTTACCCCGATATAGTAGGTACATATCCCCGATTTTGCCCCAAAAGTGTTACTTTTTGACCATGATGACCAAAATTAGTGTAAAATCGGTTGTTTTTGCCTCACAATACTCAAAATTCGCGCGCCAGAAATTGCGCGAAAAGAATAGAAATTGGCGATCTTAATCAAGTTTCATTGTTTTTCAACTCTCTGTCTTTTCTCCGCTGTACTCAGTCTGTGTTTCCCTTTCGTTGTTACAAAGCCGTCGTGGTTTAGCATGCATTGCTGTCTGTTTGACTTCTTTTATCTTAAATTTCAGTGGTGCAATATAATAGCAAATATTGGTGTGGTGTGGATTTGACTTCAAATTCTCACATGAAGTTGAAAACACAATACTTAATAAAACAGAGAAAAGAAATTCAAAACGCACGAGGTAAAATTGACAAATGTTGGGTTTGCAACAAGCACCAGGTAAAAATGCATTTTTCCAAAAGTGCCCATACTGACTCCAAAACCTGTGTGCGCCACTGGATAAACTCTATCCCGCTCTAGCAGCAACTATGTAGCACTATGACGGAACTCAAAATGTCAAATTATACAAAAGATAGAAAATGTCAGATATCCTGAGCTCATAAACAATGAGAGGGATGAACGTTGTTGGCATCAGGCCCTGTTTTGTTTCGTCCTTGATTTGGCACTCTGCCATGCTTTTCTATGTGCACAGCCAGTGCGCAAACGGCTGCTGCTTCACTGCCGTGAAATGCGCCGGCCAGGGTTGAAAAAAAATTTTTAATTAACGAGCTTTTTTAAAAAAATTTTTTTTTGATTTTTTGACGAAAATTTTTCTTATTAGAAAAACTGCTGCAAACGACGTTTCAGGATAAATGAAATCGACACAACATATACTTTTCAAAAATTGAAAAATTTTCGCCTGAGACCCAACATGTATGGTGACACCCGATAGTATTGTGCAGATTCTATGGTCTCCGACCAGTGTGAGGTTGATGTTCACTAACGATGTTACTCTAATGTATTGAAGCATGCCGTACAACGTATTTTAATGCATCTAATGCCGTATATCTGATATACGACCATCAAAATATCAATTACATGCCCAAATCTTGCGTGTCTGATCGGCCCGGTTTTGCGCCAGACCTGCATATATACATGTGTAGTAGCATGCGGTAGTACATTATCGGTGCCACATCACTATAAAAGACCAGCCCAGCGCATCCCTGTACGGATTTGGGGACAATACAGGGCGCCGCAGGCGCGATTTTGGAAAAATTGTCCCGCTCACCGAAAAGAAGTGCCCAATTTTTTGCCTCGAAAAAGGCCATTTTTGGACATTTCAGCCCATTTTGGGCAACTTTTTCTTATTAAAAAAAGCAAAATCTGAGTTTCAAAATTTTTTTTTAAAACTCTTTTAATCAACAACTTTTTTTTGAAACAACCCTGGCGCCGGCCAAACCACGAGGCTGCGAAGGCGAGAATGTTCGGGACCAGTGTTGGCTGTGGGATTGAAGCTCGACGTGAAAGAGCTCTGTGTAAATTTGAAAATTTCCACACGCTCACAGCAAGCAATGTTTCATGTTTACACTTCGGCCGAGCTTTACACCGATCTTTACTCCCAAACTTGTTCACACCGTTTGGAAAATTCCAGCCAAATCCAGTCAAATCTGACCCACAAAGGCGCCTGTCTGCAGGCGTTCCAGAATTTAAAAAAAACGAGCTTTAATATTTTGTCAGGTTCTGTTCGACATCATCACCGTGAAATGCATTGACGATTTCGTTCAACAGTTCAACTACGCGTGGCCGAGTGACGAATTTCTCGAGCACGCGTCGAATTTCGTCTATTTCCCGTTCACCGACAAGGTGCAAAAGTCCTTGAAATAACATGGTTAAACTTATTCTGTTTCTCGCGATGCTTGGATGCTTTCTTGAAGTGATCATGCTGATTTTGGCTTTTTACAAATGGATGTTAAAGATTTAAATTGCGTTTTTTCAAGTCAAATGTTGTTGTTGTAAAAGGTTATGTAACGATTATACATAGACATGAAGGCCCGGAGAAGTCCAAACCCCAAACAAACGCTTGTGTCAAGTGGCATGCGTACGTACATCCAGCATTTCGCAAGTTTGCTAGTAAGCTCCTTGGGGCCCCATTCGTTCTATAGTAAATTTCCAAATTCGCTGCCGCACAGTAAAGTACGCCCCATAGTTAATGTCGCGTTCTAAACCCGAAAGTCAACTTTTGAAACATTCGGGCAGCAGACGCACGTGCAGCTTGCCAGCCAGCCAGGCAGCTGTGTGCGCAATGTTTCGGAACTGCACGTGGTTAGCGTTCGGGTTCAGAACGTGACATTGGGGCGTATTTTACTGTGCGGCAGCGAATTTGGAAGTTTAGTATACTACTTTGTTTGTACATACTGTATGTATAAGCTGCTTGTGTATATTGCTGTAAAACACATGCTTGCAGCGACTTTAATTGCAATAAACGTAACCGCTTAACGGTCAAACCTGGTATCCTGATTTGATATCCACTCGTGTTTGCGCTTTACATGCATAATCCATATTAGGCGCTGCATTTTTTGTAGAACAACGCGGACACTTACTGTTTGTTATGATCGAATCCTTATGTATACACACAGGGTTGGATTAAGAAAAATTTTATTATCGAACTTTTTTAAAAAAAACTTTTAAAAATTTTTTATTTAAAAATCGCTTTTTTATTCCGGACCCTCAAAAAATTGATTTCTTGAAGAATGAAATTTCTGAAATCATGTTAGTAAGGTATGTTTTGAGGGACACTAAAGAGAACTTTTCCACTGACTTGCATGTTTACGTAATCACCTGCGAATTCCCTTGGTCATGACTTGAAGAAATTCGAAGGTAACTGTGGGTGTACATACTATATATGATAAAGGGAGACCAACCTTCTGTTTTTGTGAATTTGGGGATAGATTTGAAGAGAGATAAAGACTCACATAATACTCAAAAGCACAAAAGCAACGAATAGCTAATCCTCACAACTGCAAACAGGCGAGCAACGTGGGTCTGTCGATAGCTTACGACACGCTCAACAACTGTACAGTACATGGTATGGGCAGGGTTGGGTTAAAAAAAAGTAAATTTTTTTTTATAAAAAAAATTTTTTAAGACGGTTTGCCAGAGAAAATCGACCATTTTTTTTAAAAAAAAGTTCGCCACTTTTCCAGTTTTTAAAAATTAGAAAAGTAAGTCCACTTTTTTATTATTTCACAACTTTTTTATTATTTTCCCCGTTTTTTGCTGTGAAATGCATTTTTTCATACTACAATCTACATAAGAAAAGAAAAAAAAAAGAGAAAAAAAAAAAAAAAATGTAGGTACATAAGGTGGACAGACTATCCCCAACGCAAATTGTCACGTTATCTGGCTCATCGTAAAAAATCTCTTCTCGCTACTGCCCGTTTGTGAACACAAGTGGTCGGTGTCAACTATTCTTATATTCTCAAGTACAATCAAATATACTTCCGAAAAATTTCGACAATTTTTCACATTGAGAAGCGAAATTTTTGTGGTCCGGAATAAAAAAAGTAAATCTTAAAAAAAAATTTAAAAATTCAAAAAAGTTAAAAAAAAGTTCGATAATAAAAAATTTTTTTAATCCAACCCTGGGTATGGGTGTCCTATATTATACATGCAGCTGTTGTTGGGATGTCTGGGAACTGTATGAGTCCATCATAACACCATTTCAAACTGATATATAAGCGCCGCAGGCAATTTTTTGAGAATCATGGGCAATAAAACGCATGAAAATATGCCTTTTTACCTTAAAAAACTCAGAAAATAACGAAAAAAGTGAAAAAATAATAAAAAAAGTGGACTTAGTTATTTTAAAAAAAATTTTTTACAAAAATTTTTTACTTTTTTTAATCCAACTCTGCATACACAGTACAACACAGTCAAACTAATAAAACACGCCGACTTACATGTTTAAAAGCATTTTGGCAGGTATTGGTTGCACAATAAGCACATAAGAATTCGTTGTCTGGTCACCCTTGCGCTTTGCATGCCTACAAAGCAGCCTGGTTAATTTCTTTTTGCTTCAATATGGTTCCATTTCCTTAGTTCAGTTTCCTTTCAAATTTTTCACTTCAACGCAGCAGTTTGCTATAGCTCTCTGGTTTTTGCGCAATCGAAAGTATTTTGAAAAAACATTTTTTTGCATCCATGTCAAAACAGAAACCAATATCCGGATAAAGGTCCGTGTGTGTCTATTCCGGAAATGCAAAGGCTGGCCGTGTGACGTAAAGAAGCAGACGCATTGTACGCGACAATGCTTGAACAAAAGCCCGTTCTCAAAATACCGACCCGGGGCGATTTCAAGCCCAATAAAGTCTGAAAGTCCCGATCATGATTCTAAATCGAGATCCGGCGATCTGGCTTTCTTATCGGAATAAATAGATCGCAGTTGTGTGTATCACTTTTGTATGACGCCAAAACACAAATGTGACAATACACAAGTCCTCCGCATCATCAAGAAAAACTGACCCCGATTTTAGGACGAATAGTCGCGCATATTTCGTGTCTCCATAAAGCAATTGTGGGACACGGGGCGTCGTCAAATAATGTGAGCAGAATTGTAATCCCTCCGGTCCCGATTATTGGCTTATATTAATCTACACACATCGTCATGGCAGTCTAATGCAATGTTTTATTTCCTCGCGCTCATTTTTGAGACTGGCTGTGTGTTGACACGTCTGCGTTGACGACCAAAAAATTAGGCCAAATGTTAATCCCGATTCGTTTCCAATCCCGTAAAGAACTCGCTATCCCGATTGGCGGCATCCGCCGATAAACAATCCCGTTCGAGCACTATTTATGAAAAATTTATCAAATTATACAAGAGATGAATACCTGAGCTGATTAGACAGGGATGCAAGGAAGCGCATTGTTGGCTCGGGGGTCTTGTTTTGGTTTTGCCCTTGATTTGGTACTCAGCCATGTGATCCCGTGCATAAGGTCGATTCACACTGACTGCTGGTCAGACTTTTCTGCTTGCCCGAACGTGACTGCTGTCCGGACTTTGATTGTTGCTGCCAATACCCACGTGACGTGGGTGTTGAGGTCGATCACGTTGTGTGTCAATGGAGTAGCCAGTGCGCAAACGGCTGGTTCATAGCCGATGTGTATAGTCCAACTACGGGGGTGCGAAGGCTGGAATTCTCGAAATAATTTTCGAGTTGAGTATGTTGCCAGGTTGGATTGCAAGCTCGGTCTGGTGTGTGTGTGTGTGTGTGTGTGTGTGTGTGTGTGTGTGTGTGTGTGTGTGTGTGTGTGTGTGTGTGTGTGTGTGTGTGTGTGTGTGTGTGTGTGTGTGTGTGTGTGTGTGTGTGTGTGTGTGTGTGTGTGTGTGTGTGTGTGTGTGTGTGTGTGTGTGTGTGTGTGTGTGTGTGTGTGTGTGTGTGTGTGTGTGTGTGTGTGTGTGTGTGTGTGTGTGTGTGTGTGTGTGTGTGTGTGTGTGTGTGTGTGTGTGTGTGTGAACTTCAAACGTTGCTTGCTGTTAACGTAATATTTCGAGGTTACACCGAGCCCACTCACACCGATTTTCGCTCCGTTTCGAAAATTCCAGCCGAAGTCAGACCCTCGAAGGTGCATGCCGCCAGCGGTCACTCACAACTAAGGTTGCAATCAGATAAATGCGGAAATTGGTGATCAGGGATATGCGGAATTGTAAATTTATGCATTCCGAATTGCGCATTTTCTGTTGCGGAAAGTTAAGTGTTTGAAGTTACTTCGTTCTGAGCTTTTGCCTGAATGCCTTAGCTCGCTGTCTGCATAAACCTGCACCAACTGGAGGTCAGTACGCCGGAAGTTGTCCATCATCAGCTGACGGCGTCCGTTTACGCACCAGATAAACGCGGAATGCGAAATGGAGAAATTTACAATTCCGCATTTGTCTGATCGCAGCCTAAACAACGAACTTTTTTGCAACATTTTGTCAGGTTCTGATCGACAGAACGATTTCGTTCAACAGTTCAACCAGGGTTGGGCAAAAAAACGACGACGTTTTTTCTTAAAAATACCGAGGTTTTTTTTTAAAAAAACGCCTGGGTCGTTTTTCGTTTTTTTAAATCCTGAATTTCCTTGATTTTCCCTGATTTTCCTCGGAAAGTACCCTGATTATCAAGGAAAATCAATTTTTGTCCCATTTTTTTCAAAAAATTTTCGACCAATTTTTACTTTGTCGAGATACGTCGATATACGGAGTTTGACTTTCAGTGATGACCCCGGCCAAAGTTGGTCCCATGATGCGGGTCTGATATGGAATCTTAACAACTCGCTAGAAAAGGGTTGAAAACTTGAAACCCGTTTATTTTGCCTCAGAACACATAGAATTACTTCACTCAACCACGTTTTCTTCCCAATATGAGCGTTTTCCAATTTTTTGGAGGCATATTTTCGTCATCTGGGCATTTTAAAAAAACGTTTTTTTTTAAAAAACGATTTTTTGAGAAAAAAACGTTTTTTGCCCAACCATGAGTTCAGTTCAACTGCGCGTTGCCGAGTGACGAATTTGTCGAATGTCGTCTATTTTCCGTTCACTGGCAGAAAACGATGAAATAATATGATTAAATTTGTTCTGTTTCTGACGCTCCTTTCATGCTTTTTTGAAGTGATCATGTTGATCTTGGCTTTTTATAGATGTGTATTAATTTAAGTCGTGGTTTTTTCAACTCAAATATTATTGTCGCGAAAGCTAATGTGACGACTAAGTAGTGTTAGTGTTTTACTATACATATATGAAGACCACATGTACGGGAGAAGTTCACCTCCAAATAAAGCCCCAGAAGCGTATGTATAGTTACTAACTGGTTTCCGGTGTGAGCTCCTTCGGGTCCCACTTGGAATTTTTTGAAAATTTAAAAAACTTTCAGCCATAAAACATTTCAAAAAATTACATTCTTCCGCAGCGTGATGAAAGCCACATTTACAGTATGTACATACATAGGGTGTTCGCTATACGGCCCGTTTCCACATAAAAATTTATCGTGCTAACAGTGGATTATAATGCTAGAAAAAGCATAAACATGCATCTGTGAGTTCAGAAGTACACAACGCAACCCTCCCTTCATGCATTCTGCAGCATGACCCTAAAGGCCTACGATAGGTTATTTGGAAGTTTTCCAAGTAAGCTCACTTGGGGCATTTGGGCTAAATTTTTAATCTGTGTCCCAGGAGCCCCCAAGCGGCTTTGGTCGAACTTCTCCGGTAATTATTTACTCACGTACCTATACCACTGTACGTGTACGCTCTGACTATTTTTGTATAAGCTGCATATTGCTGCAAGACATGCTTGTTGTTTTATTACACCAATGCACCCACATTAATGGCAATGAACTTGATCGCTAACCTTTTCACACCTGGCAACCTGATTTGATGCCCAGTCGCGTTTGCGCATTAATAGCATGATAAATAATCTACACACATCAGGCATTCCTTTTCTGAAGATCACAAATATACATAACAATCGTGTGAACACTGTTTGAATAACAAAATCATTATACAGTACAATACACGGTCAAAAGTGTCAAACACGCCGGTAATTATACAGCAGCCAAAAGCACAATTCCAGACGAAATTACCCCAGAATTCTCGAAGTGTGCCGTTCTGAAGCGACTTCAGTTTTTTTCGCAATAACGTTTGAAATATTTCATGCTTAGACAAGAATTACGAAAGGCATTTTCCAATTTTAAAATTATTTCACTCCATAAATGATCTGTTGATATTTACAAAGATTCTGGCAGCACTTGTAGCTTTTCGACCGTGCTGCTGCTTGAAGTGCGACGCAACGCAGTTCGGGTTAATTCGACCGGCATTTCTACCACAATAGTTCGATCTTGAGCGTTTGGCAAATCCGCAACTTCAGTTCGGCGTTTTGATTTACAACGATGATTGGAATAACCGATTGATGTTTCAACCAATGCGCGCTGTTTGGTTGAATAATGTGACTGAAAAACGTTCACTAAAATCCATGATTGTTGTTGACTGCCGTTGTGACTTATGGCTGGAAGGTACTTTCGAGACACCCGGTGCTTGACGCACAGGCTCGTCGGGAACGTCAGTCAGAAACGTTGTGTTGTACAAATGTGGGAACGAAGTTGACGGGTGACTCTATAGATCTCGACAAACTCCAAATCCGCAGATCCGCTGGTGGGTGAAAGTGACATATAATATTTATGGTCCATTACTTGATGATCAATTGATGTCAAGGGTGAGGCAGTCGTCAGATGGTTGTCTCCGGCGTGAAGAGCTGAAAGATTGGCTTATTTTTCATATCCACTTTTACACTGCAACAAGCATGAGTCGAGGTTGGCATCAGCAGAGTGATCTCGAACTTACGCACGGCCGTGAACTTTGATAAGTTGTATATGGTCATTTTCATGCCACTATTCTACACTTGTCTGCCCATAATCGGGGAGGCCGCTGCCGCCGACCCCATGCACACCTAGATTCCTGTTTGCTGCGGTGTCCTTTCATTGAATTTTGTCAAAATTTGAAACCAAAGGCAGGGTCAGTTTGACTAATCATTCACGGGACACGGCGTGGCTCAGGTGAACTGCCTGTGTTTCGTTTAAGATTCGGACTGAACAGAGGGTCATTAAGCACAAGAAACAAAGCGAGTTATGGTACATATTACGCATGGGAAACACCATGTGTAGGAAATTTCTGCCATTAGTAATTTCCTAGTGAATTGTTTGCCCCATGTGCCAAGATTTTGGGGGTGACTTTGCGTGCGGCACGCCACTTTGTGTCGCTAATTATGTAATTGTTCTGATTTCCTTTCCCCCGATTGGGGCTATTGTCTAATTGCTTAACATTTCCTTTCCCCCCGATTGGGGCTTTCGCAAACATCCTGTTCTGTACCTATATAATCTTTTCTCTTTCTTTCATTCTTTAGTTGTACCGTTTGTGACTTTGCTTTACCACTAACCCTGACAATAAACTTACAAAACCTGCAACGAGACGACTGTATGAATCCTAAACAACAAACACATGACATTTTTCCCTTCTTCACCATGGGTTTACAAGACAATGGTGTAAATTTGATAAGACCCGGGTGGGGGTAAAATTTGGAAAACTTTGAACTTCGTATTCAATATCCCGTTCGACGTTGCATTTCCTTATTCTGGGTTTTCAGCCACGAGTGAAAAACCAAACCGGGCACTGAATACACGCGAACATGTTAAGGCCGCTCTCTGACAAAAGCAAAAAGCAAAAAGCAAAAAGTTTAACGCA
The DNA here is from genome assembly GCA_030248065.1 of Rhynchonema sp. JSB1_4. Classification (NCBI taxonomy): domain Eukaryota; kingdom Metazoa; phylum Nematoda; class Chromadorea; order Monhysterida; family Xyalidae; genus Rhynchonema; species Rhynchonema sp. JSB1_4. The sequence continues at coordinate 27,932 of JASAMV010004411.1, forward strand.
CACTTTTTGCTTTTTGCTTTTTGCTTTTGTCAGAGAGCAAAAGCAAAGAGTTGACTTTTTGCTTTTTGCTTTTGTCAGAGAGCAAAAAAGCAAAAAGCAAAAAGTTGTGCAGCGCGCACAAGCAGCAAGCATTAGCGTGTTCCAAGCCTGTGTAATTATTGATTTTCGGGTTTGTGCAGCCTGGTTTTGGGCGTAAAAAGTCATGATGACTTTTTGCTTTTTTTTCAAGTTTTTGCTTTTTGCTTTTGCTCTCTGACAAAAGCAAAAAGCAAAAAGCAAAAAGTCAACTTTTTGCTTTTGCTCTCTGACAAAAGCAAAAAGCAAAAAGTGTGTGTTAAGCTTTTTGCTTTTTGCTTTTTGCTTTTGTCAGAGAGCGGCCTAAGCACTGAATCACAGGCAAAATTGTCAGCTACTGATGCGCAAAACTCGTCAGTCAAACCATTGGTGCCGGTGGTGCGTCGGTGCTCTTCAGTGTGCTGGCCGTTTCGTATTGCGTCATGAGACTGGAGTCATGCGAATCTTCCTCCGCAATCGGCATGTGCATTTCGGCGCTCCTCCGCTGAATCACCGATGTTTCGCAAGTGTTTGATGTTGGATGGTAAATGGGTGGGTCGCCACGATGGTCATAATTCGTTGTGGGTGTGCTCGATTGATCGAGACGACTGCCGATGAATGGATAGTAGATCATGTCCTGAAATGGGGCAGTACCCAGTTTGCGTGAGTGCGCGTGTGCTTGCGTTGCTGTCTTTTAGGGACCAGCAGACCCTTTTCGGGGAAAAGCTGTGTTCTTTTTGTGTTGAAGTATTTTGTTTCTGGGGGTCGAGCACCGAGGGCCCTATTCATGTATCATAACGAGGCTGAAACGAGGAATGTCCAATAAATTTCTAATAATGTTAGTACATACATATGTAAACCGTGCGCCAGGTTCGATTCAATCCTGTACAGTATATGGGCTTATAGTAATGTTGTCAAATACAGTAATGTCGTCACATTTTGTTGTCAAATCACGTGTAGTATTGGGTCTTATGTATGTTTTGTTTCCACGGTTCGACGACTTCACAACATGATTTGACGACAAAACTATTCGCCTGTATAAGTCGTCCACAGACGGCGCCAGAAAACAATATGTATACCTGCGGAAAAGCGATCCATTGCGTCGTATCATCATTCGATTGGTAGAATTGCGCCATGAAATACTGATCGATGCGATAGGCGAGGTGAACGAACGCGTCCCAGAAACAACAGCCACAGCCCAAACACATCGTGAACACACCTGCGCATATGAGTGGGGATGGAGCGACATGATCAGGATTCGTACATTCACTTCGTCATTCTAATTGAGCTAGGTTCAGTATGATTATAAAAATTGCATTATTCACCACGGGTTCGTATAGGGAAGCCACTATAAAGACTGTACACTGTATTGCGCACATTTTTTCGGTGTGAATTGACTGGGGTCTCAATTAGGCAACCACCAGCAAAGCCATGATGTCCAGCGGTAATTATACACTATGCTGCATGTTTTGCTAAGAACGCTTCCGAAATATGCGCTTCTTTGTGCTTGTGGAGCAGGGATGATTTACGTGTGCATAAACCCAGCTCGTGCTTATTTTTAGCGTCACGTGGCCATCTGGTGCATTCGCGCTGACGATGACCTGGTGCACCGACCGTATGCGAGAGCAGGTCGAAAAGGGGTGACCAAAATATTAAAATATGAAATACAGACACAAAACTCCACGCGATTCTTCCACTCACCGAACGGAACAAAAAACATCAGAAGAATTGAGAAGGCGCTCGCCATGGTCGAGTCACTGTAAGGCATATTCACATGGGTATGAAGAAATAATGAATTATGAATTTTTTATTGGGTACCGCTCTTAATTTGAAAGAGCTTGAATAATACAAGAAAACAACCTAGAGAGGGTCAGCTGCGGTTTTGTTTTCGAACATAACAGCACGTTTATATGGAAGCAGTGCACAGGGGCGGGAGAAAAAGAAGTCACACAGTAGTGCGGCTTGGAGTGCCAAAGTCCTCAGAGGTCTGCGTATAGCTGTCCTGCGAGACAAATCGAACCAAAAACGTGGCAGTTTCTGACCCGCATTCCGCAAAAAAGCTTATGCTGGTGCGGCCGCGCTCAGCATTTTTTTGGCTCGAGGAGCACAAAATAGGGCAACGAACAGCGCCGCTTATAAGTGGCAAAATATGCTGCTGTGACATTGAAGGCACAACCTTTGGTCGGTAAGCAAGCGGTCCGCCATGTTTTAAACAGGGTCACAGTGTCGTGATGGTTATTTTGGCCAAATATTTTCCAGTTGTTGAGCGAAGTGTATGCTGATTTGATTAGGAAAGAAACAACTTGATTCACTTGATCCACGTTAACGGCGGTATGTTGATTTTTCGGTGGCCTGAATGTTTTCGGACGCTGAGAAATTATTTTTACAGAAATATCCCTTTCAAAGTATATACCTACGAAAGATCGTGTGTGACGCGCTGCACCCAGGGTTAATCAGATAAAACAAAATTTAAATGATGTTCTTTTCTCAATTTGGTCGCGACCCAGGCTGCAGCAAAAATGTACAGAAAACAAAAACAATGCTCCAAGAGTATTAAGGTGGAGTTATACTCGGGTACAAAGCCTTTTGAAGACAATCTGTCTTCATGTCTACAATGCAGACATGAAGACAAAAAGCTACAATGTACCAAGGTTTGGAGACAAGGAAGGTACAAGGCTTTGAAGACAAAGCGTGGTACAACCAAGAAATGAAAGAAAGAGAATAAGAAAACGGAATTTACCTAAAAATTGTTGGATGACGAAAAACTGTCAATTTAATGAATTGTTGAGTAGCGTGTGGAATTAAACTGATTCAAAATGTCATTGTAAACCTTCACTACTGTTCGGAAACACCCAAGAATTTTGTTAGTGGTCGGACCCCAGCAAGAAACAATGTTGCCCATCGGCTGCTGTCAGTGGGGAGCATTCTGCTCCAAATATCCTGATAGAGTTGATGTGCTACATTAGTTTTTGCTTCTAAAAATGTGCAGCTAAATATTATTCAGTCTGAGATCGAAAAACTTCTTCAAAACAATGTCACGCGACACAAAAAGTGAGGTTGGTCTTCTATTTTTTTCGGGGCAGGAGCGTTTTTGGGTTGTGGGAGCATTATACCTTGTTACTTCTTTTAGGTTGCGATGTTTACGATTTAGTATTAACATATTCTATTTTTTTCTGACTCAAATCACACCCGTGAAGTCTTCTTTAGGCTCCAAAATTGGGGGGAGTACCCATTTTTCTTCCCTAGGAAAATCGTTGGCTTAGGGCAGGTCCGAGGTGTGGCTGGGGTCGGGCATCAACGTTTTTGAATTTTCTGGAGTGTGCTGTCAGTCCACTGAGTAAGTATTGAATCGCTAAGTTGCGTGTAACGTGAGATGTTTGCCGTTATGTTGTTTGTCTACAAGCCAAAAGTTCAGCTCGTTGAACTCTTGGTTTGGGGACAAATTGTCTTCAAAGCAGTGTCTTCAAAGCATGTCCTCAAAGTGAGTTATACTTGGTTATGGACAAAGTATAACTCGCTCGTGAGGACAATTCGTCTTTAGTGTCTATATTGCTGTCTCCAAAGCCCTTTGTACCCGAGTATAACTCCACCTTAACGTGCGTCTTACGAAGACTGCGTCTTACTAAGACGACTCTGATAAACATAAGGAATTCCACCAAAGGCAAAATGTTCTTACCAAAATGTCGTGTTCGTTTGGCTTTATGCGCGGTGAACACAAAAAGCATGCAATTGTTTCTTTCTTTTTATCAGCTCATTGCATTTCTCATCAAACCTTCCACAGCAGGGCAGCCTCAGCCAAAACTTTCTCAGGGTGTGAACCTTGACATAATATACTTCGCGCGAACAAACTGTCTGATGTTTCACAAATCAGCAATGTGCTCTTGGGTGCTGTCTTGTGGACGTGCTTTGCGCAAAAGATGATATGTAGATAAATGTCTGTAACAATTCAGTATTTGTTGGACAATACGACTGTACGTACTTTGCCTGCCTGTTTATGTACATCGTGAAGCTGTGATTTCAATTCACGGTAGATTTCATGTTTTTCTAACAGGATTTGCCACATTGCCTGCGGGCGTTTGCATTCACCTGGCACTGGAGGTGCAAAAACTCAAATAAATAAATAAATAGATAAATGACGATACGGTTTAGGAATGTGGACACGCATAGATCTGCAGTCTGGCATTATGGCCCGAAACTGCATCTGCAACTGATCTAACGCAATGCGTGTCCACAAAGCTAAATCGTATCGTTAATTCACAGATAAAGATCTTGAACGAATCAGTGAGCCAGCAAGTTTTAACGGGGGCCAACTGACTTGATGATCCGAACGTCAATCCTCTGAAGGAGGTTTTTGTGGCGTCAAGGCTGAATGGATTTTTTAAGTTAAAATGTGAGTATATGTAAAGCGCGGGTATACGTTTGGGAGTTGATGAGAACCGACAAGAGAGATTGACAGAAAAAACAGTGACATCATTCACTGAAAGTCACCATTGTCAGCAACCTGAAGTCCATTGTTCTGAAGCACTACACTGGAGCTATCAATCAGCCAGGATCACTTGCATTTGCAGTGTGAGCATAATAGTTTTTTGCCCAAACGAACATGTGTTGTTCTTGTATGGCTGGTTTAGAACTGCGCACGAGAACGCAAGCACGCTGTTTTTGCGCAGTTGGTCTCTGCTGTGTGTACTTGTGTGTAGGGACTCTCTGGGCTCTACACAGTGATACACGGTTGATTTATTGTTTTATTCTCTCTTACATCGCGTTACGGTGCTTCCACAGACAACATCACCATTTAAGACAATTGACAATGCAAAGCATAGCGACACACGGAAAGAATGGTGACACTGGTTACTAATTGCATTGGAAAATCTGGTGCCTACTACCCACTTTGTCCCGATTTCACTCGAAAAGTGCACGTATATTAGAATTAGACCACAGAAGTACATGCTTTCAAGCTTCGTCAAAAAGGGCACAGCTGATCACGGTCACGAATCATTAGCTATGTCAAGTCACAGCGCCGTCGGCCTCGCCGTGGTCGTGTACTGCATGTAGGCATTCCGCTGGCAATAGTCGACCGTGGCGAAGAACTTGGTCGTCAGGCCGCATAGCGCGGCGCACAGCAGACGTACGATCAGTACGATGAATTCGGACATTGTGAACACGGACAGCGACGCAAGGATGCCCAACAAGCCACCCGTTTGCGACAGAAGATCGATCATCTGCAATGGAACGAACCGACTTCGGGATCACGCTTTTTGATAATAACTAAATTTAATTTCCGACCAGAAGCTTTCCTATTTCCCGTTGGTGTTGGAAACCTTACCCCCATATTTGGCGTTTCAACGTAACGTTTGTAGGACAGTGATTTCAAATAGATTTCCACCATGGCGCGGTTTCGGTCAATCTCTCGCAGGCACAAGTCGACTTCAGTCTGATTGCCCGTATGTCGACATTTATTCGGCTAAATTAAGACAAATTTGTCAAACAGTGAAGATGATTCAAATAAAGTCAAGTCACAAAGAGCCAAAAAACCAACATGATTTCGAAATCGTGCACGCGCAACTTCGACATTGTATTCAATGGACCTGGAAAACGCGCATAATTTTTTGCCAGCTGCCCAAAATAGTAGTTGGATTGCACAAAGTCTTATACACACTTGCAGGGCAATGGACAGTTGCAATCCCAGACGCTCGGGTCTGAAGCATCGGATTCCGCAAATTCGTCGATACAGGTCCCTATAACAAAGGGAGTGAGCAAGATCGAAAGCTTTGAGAGAAATCTAAAACTGAAAATTCCAACGTTGTGATAGTAGACATTTCGGTTTCGTCTGGTCCATCGCAAACCGTGGGTCCATGCACTCACAACCGGTCTTGTACAGTTCATTCTGATAGCAGCTACGTTGGCAAGCCTGAGACATGATACTGGTGGTGCTCTTGGCTGAGCGATCAGCGCAACTTTATCTTGTGAAGGCAATGAAAGGTATTGTGTCATACAGTATATCAAGCGTGCTTACGTGAGATGAATAGTTCCCGCTGTGATAGTAAGTGTTGACCTCACTCGGTTTATTCACGCATTCGCCGTGTGGAGATCCCAGCCGAGAATATTCTTGCTGAATTATGAAAGCTAGACACAAGTCCAAAATTTGAACAAAAAAACGAACACAACGATGAATAACCGTTGTGACGTTGCCACTCAACAACCGAAATTGTTCACACCTTTGTCACACCCAATTGTGTGTACCATCCAGGCGTTGCCGAGTGTCCGACGCTTTCCAGGAACACACCGTCGTACATGTAGTGCACGTACACGCGGAACCCGGCGGTTAGAATCCACGGTGCGTACTCCTCTTGTAGAACGTTTAGGTACAAAACAAGGCCTGAGCAACAGCAAATGGCAACGTCATTTGCATGGTTAGAATCATGAATTCCAAGAATTGAAAAAAGATGAAAACCAGTTTGTTCCGTCTTGAACTCGAGCTTACCGTTTCCGCGCCCCGATCGTCGACCGTTATAAACTTTTGTCAAATTGGGGTGATTGAACGTGAAGCAGTTACCCAAGGCCGGGTCATTCCAGCGAAGGAAATCCTTGCTGAGTAATGCAAGCGATGCTGCAGGCTGCTTTCAACTGACCTACATGTTGTGAGCAACTGTTGTTCACCTCATATTCAAAGCGCGTCCCTCATAGGTGGCCCATTCAAACACGGCATTGTCCCAGCTGGCGGCCAATCGTTGCGCTTCTTCCAAATTTGCAGCCAGGAACGTGGTCGAGTCGATCGTGTTCTGCGGTGTGATCAGCGTAGCGATGGTTTGCTGAATTCGTAAACTTATCTTGCAACGTTCGTAAGTCATGTTGTCGTGTGACACATTCACTTCACGTGACAAATTCTTACCGAAGCATTTCCTCCGCCCAAAATGCCGGCCAGGTCTGGAACACTATTAAATTATTAGTGTTCTTCTAGTGGATTATCGAGTGCCGAACGTGCTGAGAACACGTACGATACAAAGCTAACAGTTTTCGCAGAACAGTCCGTTGTAGTCAATCGGGCACGTGCAGTAGTGCTGACCACACGAAGGATATGGACAGTGTCCCATTGGAGAGTTGCACGTGCCATTGTTCTGACAAGGGTTGCTTGGACAAAACACTGGAAATGACGACCCATTTGCTTGTAAGATCCGCTCTGTGAATATAATGTTACAAAAACCCACAGTCAATCTCGCATAAAGCTCCAGTCCAGCCCTCCATGCAAATGCACGTGTACACGCTGTCCATTGCGCACGAACAATTCGTAGCTGTGCCTCCTGTGAAAAGAGAACGATGGGAACTTGTTTGAGAGGTTTGTTCAAGTGTTTAGAGTGCAAAAACTACTCAGATCCAACCGTTCATGCATGTGTACCATATTGGGCTGCAAGGCGACGACCATATACAGAGCGGTCGAGCAGGAGTCAAACAGTCTTCATCAGCCAGGCTGTGATACATGTAGCTGGGATACAACGGATTGTAGGAAAAGGTGACGCAGTGCTCGTTGGTGCCATTCGAGGGTTCGCCTGTTAAAGCTTTCGAACGTGTTTTCGGTCCAACAATGCTTGGGTGACACCACATACCAGGTTTCCAGGCGTTAATCGACCATGTGGTCACATTTCTCCAACCGGGATACTCCAAGTTGGTCCATTGGTCTTCGATTTGTTGATCGCTTGTGCTCGTCCAAATCGGGTCCGGGATAGAAGGTAGAGACTGGAGGAATGCTGAAAGTTTGGAGTGGGTGTAGTTTTTCCATAAAAGGTCCAGAAACGCATGCATACACAAGAAAAAACCCACGATACACCATGTACTCCATCCCATCGAAGGCTGCAATAGACGCCACCATAGGGCCCAACGATTTGCAGTACGTACTTGCGGCCCAGTACCCGACGTCATTCGGTCCAATGGCGTAGCAAATTTCGTACGCCGCACTGTTGTTCATCGTCACCCACTGCGTCGAATTGTCTGAATGAACGCAGGCGCAACACTGATGTCGGCTGGGATCAGTGCAGTGGCAGGCAAAGGGTTGCAAGGTACCCTTGGGGGATGGATCCAGATTATTGTTGCACGGTACCTCCTACCCAGCCTCCAGGAGATGACAAGTCACCCCTTCGGGGTCCGAAAAATGGTGTTGTTTATTGTATGCATTAAACTGCAAAATTGGCCAAAAGTGGCACGTTTCAGCATTTTTGGTCGAAAATTGCTATTGTGTGGCGTTTTGCGCGTGGAGCGCGTAATTTTTGGTGCTTTGAGGTCGAAAAACACCAATTTTCCCTATGAAACAATAAATTGATGGTTGCAAGGTACCCTCCGAGATGGTTGCAAGGTACCTACACATCCCCCCATCCCCCTAAGGGGTGGTTGCAAGGTACCTACCATAAGGGGGGAATCCCCATCCCGCAGTGCCTGGGATTGCTGAAAGGTTTTTTTACATACCTTGTGTTGAGCAGTCGGTTCCATTCCAGCCCATGGCGCATAAGCAAGTCCACTGGTCCCACGTACTCGGTGTTTGACACGTTCCGCCGTTCTGCGACGGGTTAGAAATTTGTTACGTATCCTCATTATATGTGTCAGTTTAAATGGAACACAATCGAAATCAAACAGTGTGAACACCTGACAAGGGGTTGAGAAGCACGGGTTGGTAAACGTGCATAACGGTGTCCAGCTGATTGTGCATGGGTCACCGAACATGGTCAGCGGTGTGCCCGGGTCAATGCTGGCACAGAGCCCGGCTGTTGAGGCTGCAAGCAGTCACTCTTTGTGCAGTAAGACGCAGAATGCGGTGCTTAACTTAAATATCTTTTTGTGAAACAGGAAGCGCGTAATGCTGCGCTCGCACTGACGATAACCTGATGCACTGCCGCCCGTCGGCGAGAGCAGGTGAAAACGAAGCATCAAAAAACACCCTGCAGCAAATGTCACAATATGGAGTCGGCAATAACCTACATGACGTATAACACAAGAAAAAACTAACGAATCACATCTGTGGTCTGAGATACACTCGTTGGCTCTCCGTTCATATTATCCCACGTTCCATCGGCGTCGTCGTCATTGTATCCCACCCACAGAGGCGCGCCATACGAACTGACAACAGCTAGAGCAACAAAACGAATATATCTCATGAGAGAAAGAGATTTCGTATCATGCAAGATGTGAACGAGCACACCCTTCCTAAAAAACCACGCACTTGATATTAGAAATGATTGTTAAGCATGGCTATGTATTCAATGTCGCATATAAACAAAAGCAAACACAATATAATGATACACAACCTTGGAGTCCCAGAAATTCGACCATGCTGACCACAGGCGCAACAGTCATCGGCGGTGACATTGTGCTGCACGAAGCATTTGCGTCCGCCCAAGTCGTCGGCGCCAAGCCGATTTGATACATCATGTTGGGATCGTTCACATAAAACGGAATTGCTGCAATAGTGAAGTATACATGGTACTTGACGTCATCAGCAAGAGATCTCGAAATCTGGGCACTCACACGTGTTCACACACAACTGACGGCAAATGTACCCCGTTAAATCAGTGCAAGGGGTGTCTTCCCATCGGTTGCCGAGTGCTGATGTTCTCGACACCAGTTTGATGCACTCGGAATTTGTGCCCTGTTGGTGCGGTTCTGAAATTACTAGGGCTCTCTAGTACAAGTCGGCTGTGGGTATGTTCTGACCAACCGTAGGTGTTGAAGTTGAACAAGTTTGCGTCGGCAGGATCAGAGTAATTTCCCCGAATCTGTGAGAACATCGTAACGTTTGTTTTACTTTGTTTATGAGCATGACATTAACTTTGAAAATAATTTCCCCGAGCGGAAATTGCCTGCTGAGTGCTATCGACGTAGTAAAGGTCACCATCCGTATAGTTGTACTTGATGTCAATCCACAGTTGATTTGTCATGTTCACTTGATTCGTGTAGATGTACTCTGAATATGAGTAACGAATATGATTTGTAGTTAATGCATCTAAGGAACACATCTTACGCTCGAGTGCTGCTCCTTCGATTGCGTCCATTGGCACGAGAAGGCTCCACCCCGCGCCTAACGCTGTGCACGCGGCTTGCGCATCGCTGTGTGAAACACCTGGCAGAAAAATATCAGGGCGGCGAAATCCGCTCGTGTGTGAAAAAAATAAAAAAGGATAAACTCATGTCAGTTGGACAGTTAAATACTAACAACCAGGTAAGTTTTTTTATTAAGTTTCTAAGGCATAAAACAGATCACGCTCTTTTTGAGTCATTTGTTTATTCACTTTTAACCTGCAACCCGGCCTGGGTATGTGTGCCTAGCGGGTGCGGCGTTATTGATGTACTGTTCATAAGTACTAACCTGGATAGGTGTCGTTGATGAAGTAACAGTAGTGATCAAGTATTTTCAACTCTCCCGGATTTATGCAACATGCTTGTCCGGCTGAATAATAAAGGTCGTGAAGATAAGCCGTTGTTGTCTGCTGCATTTCAGAAACACAACCACAGGCTAACCAGTTTGTGTGATGAACAATCCCAACCAAACAAATGCAAATGCTATCTGTTTCATTGCAACCGTAAACATGTGTTTCGCAAACGTGATCTAGGTATCTCGGTATTCGTTTAAAACTGACACTTCGTACCAGGAATCGCAACCCGTATATGTATAATATGAATACATACCACAAAGGTAATTATTTACGGTTGGACGCTTCTTTTGTGCTTGTCTATGTGGTTTAGACTGTTGTACCTTGGTCGTTATGGCACCTGGGGACAAAAACAGTTTAAACAATGGTACAGTATTTTGTAGCATGCACAAATTGGATCATGCATGTACACATTAAAAACTCCTCAAGCTGAAAAACCAGGCGCTTGGTCACCTACTTAAACAGCACGTCAGGACGCCACTGGGCGCAAAAGCAAACATCATTGAAATCCAGAGCAAAACAATATATGTAAGATAAAAATGTGTTGAGCAGCAAGGCATCGTACTAATGAAATTAAGCACGGCAAACGTCGGATTTACAACGCTTAAGCTTCTTCCTTTTTGAGCGCACTGCTACAATTTTCCAGTTGGGTTGGCCATGGCACTGTACTGCATGTAGGCCGTCAGATGACAATAGTCGACGAGCTCGAAGAACTTTGTTGTCGCACCGCACAGTGCGGCCACCATGATTCGACCCCATAGGACCAGAAATTCGGCCATCGTGAACACGGATACCGACGCCAGAATACCCAACAACCCTCCGACTTGTGATAGAAGGTCGATCATCTGAAAGACACATTTCGAATTCAATGTTGTGCTTTTTGTGAAATCAATAGCAGACAACGTACGCCCATGTTTGGTGTTTCTACATATTTCTTGAAATGGAGCGATTTGAGGTAGACCTCAAGCAGCGCTCGATTGCGTTGAGCCTCCTGGATGCAAGCTTCCATTGCCGTGTCGTTTCCGTTCATGTGGCACTTGTTGGGCTCAAAACCACAGGAGCGAAACGGTTAGCGGCTATCATTAAATCAACAACTAGTGAAACAAATATGTGGTACTTGTGCGTACATGATCTCTAACGATTGACCGCACTGTTTCAACGTTGTACTCCACAGAGCTGAAAAGATAGTAACAATATGTGATGCCAGCAAGGGCAAAAATTTGGTTGAAGGTTGGGGGAGAAACTCAAAAGAAAATTGAGCAGAAAGCAGAAAAAGATCGCACTGGCATGGCAACGGACAGTTGCAGTCCCAACTGCTCGGATTTGAGGCATCTGACTCGGCGAACTCGTCGATGCAGGTGCCTAAAAACAATTTTCTTCGCACATGCAATTACTCCAAGCACAACGCACGAACGCCAAACGCAAATCACGAACGCTGCGACAGTCGGCACTTCGGTTTCGTTTGGTCCAGCGCAAACCGTGGATCCATGCACTCGCAGCCGGTTTTGTACAACTCGTTCTGGTAACAACTCCGTTGGCACGCCTGTATATTGTGTACCGCACACATTTGGGTCTGATCTGACGTTAACAGCCCTAGAAATTAACCCACGTGCGACGAATAATTTCCGTCATGGTAGTATGTGTTCACGTCGCTTGGTTTGTTGACACAATCACTGTGCGGATTGCTCAGACGCACGTATTCTTGCTGAAATATGTCTGGTAAATTACATAGTGCATTTCGCTTTGCACGCTGATCAGACGTTCTCGTTCTGATCAAATACCTTTGTCACGCCCATCTGCGTATACCATCCAGGCGCAACCGTGTGTCCCACGCTCTCGAGGAACACTGCTTCGTACATGTAATGCACGAACACACGAAAGCCGGCTGCCAGAATCCACGGCGCGTACTCCTCTTGTTGCACGTTCAGGTATACGACGAGGCCTGAAGACTTCAAGCCGTAGATCGAACAAATAAGCCACATTTAAAGAAATTCGCACCATTTCCTCGTCCTGCGCGTCGTCCCATGTAAATATGTGACAAATTTGGATGGTTGAATGTAAAGCAATTGCCCAAAGCAGGGTCGTTCCAACGAAAGAAGTCTTTCCTAAAAGGCTGTGAACCCGTTATAAATGGATAATTATTGGTGCAAAATAGCCAACGTCTAAAGGAACCTCATATCCAATGCTCGTCCCTCATAGGTAGCCCATTCAAACACGGCGTAATCCCAGCTGGCTGCCAATCTTTGGGCCTCTTCCAAATTTGCCGCCAGGAATGTGGTCGAGTCGACGGTGTTCTGTGGCGTGATCAGGGCAGCGATTGTTTCCTGTAAAGAATGAAGCTTTATCGAGCGCAATAATTACAATTTATGGCACACTTCTCGCAATCCTTTTCCACTCAAACTTCTGTTTCGCTCCTAACTAACTGATACATTCATGCCGAGTGACGGCAATGTTGAAGAGATGGGTATCGCGGTTGTGGTGCCAATATCTGGAACGGTTCTCGCAATACATATCGCGTGTGCAGAGTACTTTGGCCTAAGATTTAAAAACACTCACAAGTTTCGCAGAAGAACCCAGCGTAGTCCGCGGCGCAGGAACACGCGTGCCAGCCAGCGGTATTGGATTGACAAACACCGCCGTTCTGACACGGAGTGCTGGGACAAAACACTGCAAAAGCGATGGTTCCGAATTGTGGCGGTCGAGAGAAAATGCGAAAAAAGTGGACGTGGCGACTCCTAAGACCAACAATCAATTTCACAATCTTGGCCAGTCCATCCGTCCAGACATATGCAGTTGTACACCAAATCCTGCGCGCACGAGCAGTTCGTCGGCGTTGCTCCTGGTTAAAATGAAAACTTTTAGGCCACAATTGGCTTGGTCCTTGCTGCGTTCATCATTTCTGCCTTAAACAGAAAAATTTTGAACTAGCATACCGTTTTGGCACATGTGCAATCTCCTGTCGCAGTATGACCACCAGATGCAAGCCGGACGTGCCTTCACGGTGCAGTCTTCATCTGCCAGGTTTTCTCTCATGCCTGACGTGTACCCCGGATTCCACGAATATGTCACGCAGTCCTCACCAGTTCCATTCGATGGTTCACCTTCAAATTTTTGATTTCGCTGAAATCCTCAACCTTTAAGATTTTTACTAACCGGTTTTCCAGAAGCTTGGATGCCAGTTTGTATATGTTTTAAAACCACCGTATTCGAGATTCGTGTACGATCCATCGTTCTGTATGTCATTGGTGCTCGTCCATATCGGATCGGGGATGTACGACAGCGATTGAAGGAAGGCTGTTTTGTATCAAGAGTCGTATTGGGGTCGCATCTAGCGAGACCTGTGCAACTAGAGCCGGCGCAAATATACCTGTCAGGAAGAACCAAGATTTTTGCCGGAATATTGCTCGGAGTGCATTCTGAGACTGGGACTCGAATCCTGTCCGTTGAATACATTAGCACCCAAAAGTGTTCAAAAAAACGAAAAACGTTCTAATAGTCTCACTGCAGGCGCTATGCTAGAACTGGTCCGAAATTCACACCCAGCATCATCCGAATAGACCACAAGATTAAAGTAAATCAGTGGAAGAAATAACAGTGCCTCCACTTTAGGAAGTTCAACGACGAAATAGAATTCGTATTCGAATTCCCCGACAAAACTTGCCCCTGAAGCTACTCTTGCCAAAATCCATTAGCTAATTCTCTTTCAGTCGGTTGTGAAAGCACATACAATCAAAGGTTGAATTTATAACAACTAACGGTACAGGAAGTTAGTTATTCCTGCCGGTTCGGCCATGAAAGCGACCGACGGTCCGAGGGATTGGCAGTAAGCGCTTGCTTCCCAGTATGTCACATCCGTTCCGCCAAGGGCGAAACAAAGTTCATCACCTGCTGCTGACGTGATCATCGCCCATTGGGTGGAGTTGTCTTAAAAATCAGCACACATGTGGATCCGTGTAGGTGTATCAACCTTGCGGGCAAGTACTGCGATTCGTTGAACGACAATTGTTTGGTTTTTGTAGGTTTACTCTGTTTTGAGTTAGTGTTGCAACTTAATCCCAAAATGCAGGATTTGTAAAACGCGTTTTCCCGTAAAGTGGTCCATCCGTTGTCGCGGTCGCAGTGCTTGCCCGCGCAAAGCTTATATGGTTAATTGTTTCGATTGTGACGTTGAATTTTTGACGTGTAAAGTCAATTGCCCAAGTTGTAACAAATTCAAAAGAACACTGAAGTGGGCCTACCTTGAGTTCCACAATCAGTTCCATTGTAACCCACGCCGCACAAACATGACCAACTGTCCCAGGTTGTTGGCGTCTGACAAGTGGCGCCGTTCTGAAATACGGTCAGAATCATATCTTCACATGCGTTTGATTTCACAAAAAAATGTAAGCTAAAATCAACATCCGACCAAACAAGGATTGGAGAAACACGGATCCGTAAACGAGCACACGGTTGCGAAATACGACGCGCAGTGGTATCCGACCATTTTGACCGAGTCGGCCGGAGAAACGCTGCCGCACCAACCGGTCGGCGTGGCTGAAATCGCTTGCGGGCTCTGGTCGAGGACAATAAGACATACATGTACCGATGCAATCCAGTGAGTTCTGATCATAAAGTCAATTTGACAGCGTATCGAGCGAAATTGGTGGAAATAAAAAACCTCACAGGCGGATGAGTATCACCCACCTTCTTTCCTAAACGACTACTACTGTCTAACTTATATCATTGTCCACTTCATCCCTTTGTGAACCATGAGCCTCACACCAAACGTATGTACATATGTAACTCAGAGGCCTCGAACCTACGGTCAGCTCTGTTACCAACTGTCTGAAGCCACAAGCTTCATAACACATGTCAGCTCAGTATCTCTAAGGCACACACGCATGCATACGCTGCTGTGGGCGGCATCATTACATCAACGCTTGCATACCTACAGTCCAGAAACTTATTAGCCAATTTAGCTAGTGCCGTATCGCCATACTTCTCTAAAAATTCCACCAGTTTGAAATTGATTACTCCCATTTCTTTCTGGCCTGGAAGGTAGTGTTAGATACATACCTATTGTTCAAAAAGTAAAACGCACGTTCGATATCGGTCGTTTGCGACACCGTTGTCGGCTCGCCGTTGAAGTTGGACCATTGGTCATCAGCGTCCTGGTCATTGTATCCCACCCAGACCGGGGTACCAACCAGCGGCGTCATTTCTGCAAAACTCAGGGAAACAGTTGGACAATTCCGTACCCGGTCCATTATGTATTGCCACTGTACCACACAATCAAATCAAAACACTGTTGTGCCAAATGCAAAGCAGTCAGCCACCAACGAAAGATGCCTGCGAACTCCACCATATCCAGTATAGGCGCAAGCGTCATCGGCGGGGTCATACCCTGGCAGGATGCATTTGCTTGGGCGAACGTCACGGCAGCAGTGTCGATCTGATAGAGTACACTCGGGTTGCTTACCGTGAACGGCTTTGCTGCAAAGAAGCAAGTGTCCAAATTTCGTGTCGTTGTCGGATGTCAAACATATTTTGCTATATGCGTCTCATGGAAGAAAGCTTACTTGCGAGGTTTACAGCGCAGTATGACTCAGGCCAAGTCAGTAAGATTCATTCTGAGTAGGCTTGGTTTATGTGGCTGCCGGGTGCACAATATAACGTGTGTCCGACAGACCCAGTCAAGTTCCGATCTCCAAAAATTTGTAAGAGGCACACGTGAATTTTTATTATTGTAGCCTCACGAGTAAAGAAGCTTAAAGGGTCTCCGCCATATATATGTGACCAAAACCAATCTCAACGAAACTTGGCACGGGAACTGGGCTTGGTCCAAAACACTCACGACCAAGAAAATTTTTTTACTACATCAGCACCCTCTACATCTACTCTGAGCCCGGAGGGCTGAAAGGTAAAAATTGTGACCCTATCTCCACACCTTGAAATTAAAATACCGATTTGTTTCGCGTGTTCCTTGTGTGCCGTTTGGTCACAAATATTTTATAAACGCCTTGGCTCCAATTTAGGACCATATTTATTTTTTTGGTACTACCACAGCTCGCGCTATTTTTCCAAGACCACGTACATTTCAGAAAAAAAATTTTCCGCTGTATTTTTCGGCCATATAAAGAGCGCACGAAGCTTTACTATAAAGCAGGCAAAAAGCCCATTTATCACGCTATACAAGCGATCCAAGACCGGTTTTCCATCGCTGCTAAGTTTCGACAAAAGCTCGCTCAACTGTGGTGAGCCTCAGCTTTTTTGCATTTTACTGGGAACCCAGGAACCCGCTTCTGTGTCATATTTTCCTATTTTAATAACAATGTACCGAGGTGACATATGGCACGCCAGATAGTAAAAATATAATTGTTGTTGGTTCATCTGCATCCTTGGAGGTACGAGCAACTAATGAATTTCACACAAAATTCATAATTTTACCAAATTTTCGCTTCCGTCACATTTATAGCCTACCCACATTTGTGATGGAAATGTGATATTTACTGTCCGATGAAGCCCCAATGTTATTGTTGTTTATCGAACAAAATCCAAGATTGTAGCTCTAACGTATCTTGGGCAGAAGTCGTTCAATTGTAGGCATCGTAGACGCTGGTCCGGTTATAAGGCCGGTTGTAGTTCCAAGTCCAACGCATGGACCTCAATGAACACGACTTTTCTCAAGATACGTTAGAGCTAGAATTTTGGATTTTGATCGATGAACAACAATAACATTAGGGCTTCATAGGACAGTAAATATCACACTTCCATCACAACTGTGGGTAGGCTATAAATATGACGGAAGCGAAAATTTGCTAAAATTATGAATTTTGTGTAAAATACATTTGTTGCTCGTACCTCCAAGGATGCTGATGAACCAACATAGATTTACACATAACTAACAACAATTTTATTTTTACTATCTGGCGTGCTGTATGTCACCTCGGCATATTGTTATTAAAATAGGAAAATGTGATCCTCCAAGCCACACCACCAAACATATGGACACGGCAGGGGTTGAACCTGCGTCTTCCGGCTGTTCTAACCAACTGAACTACGCGTCCGTCTGGCTGGCGTGCTTGAGCGTGCTCTTATACCTATGCAGCACCAAACGACTGCACGAACAAGGTATAACGTGTAACGCACACTAGCGCGTATACACACACAGCCTCAGTCAGTGTAACACACACTACTTCACGGGCTGTAGCACAGGTCAACGGATGACCACGATCACACCACCTCCCCTTTTACGAAAGGTTCGGCCTCGAACCGACACTCTCTGTGAACCAGCGCAACGTGGCCCACAAGGAACTACGCACAAATGTACGCAAATCAACTTGTGTCCCGTCCACACGTAGCGCCACCTCCCCCTCTCAGAAGGTCTGACCCCAGACCGGCTCCTTGGCCGCAACTGCGGGTTGGTTCACTTGTCGGGCTCACCAATTGTGATCCTCCAAGCCACACCACCAAACATATGGACACGGCAGGGGTTGAACCTGCGTCTTCCGGCTGTTCTAACCAACTGAACTACGCGTCCGTCTGGCTGGCGTGCTTGAGCGTGCTCTTATACCTATGCAGCACCAAACGACTGCACGAACAAGGTATAACGTGTAACGCACACTAGCGCGTATACACACACAGCCTCAGTCAGTGTAACACACACTACTTCACGGGCTGTAGCACAGGTCAACGGATGACCACGATCACAAAAATATGATACAGAAGCGTGGGTTGGGTCCCCAGAAAAAGGCAAAAAAGCTGAGGCTCACCACAGTTGAGCGAGCTTTTGTCGAAACTTAGCAACGATGGAAAATCGGTCTTGGATCGCTTGTATAGCGTTATAAACTAGCTTTTTACCTGCTTTATAGTAAAGCTCTGTGCGCTCTCTATATGGCAGAAAAATCCAAAATTTCTTGGCCGTGAGCGTTTTGGACCAAGTTTCAATGAGATTGGTTTTGGTCGCATGTATATGGCGGAGACCCTTTAAGCCAATCGTCAACTCACCCAAATCCGGACAAAACTGTCTGCATATGAATCCATACCCCTGATTACAAAAAACATGCGCCCACGTGTTGCCCTTGTCAGTCGTGGTCTTCGTCAGGGCCAAACAATCTCGATTCGAATACTGCCGAGGCTCTGGTATAAGAAGTTAACAAGCTTGGTTGGCAATCTTTTTTAAACAGCTCTTCAAAGGAGTTTGTTCATTTTGCACTGCATTTCGGGATAGGTCTGCTCAGCACCACAAAAAATCAACACTTACCAATTAAATTAGGGACCCAGTTGAATAAGCTGGCTTCGTTCGGATCGGACCAGTTACCAAACCGCTGCAATTCAAGAGTACACGCGTGAATTGGCCCAGTTGGAGGATCAGATTTGGACAAAATTCGTCCCCAAATATGGTAGCTGTTATCCCCAGTGGTCAATAAAAAAATTTTTTATTCGAACCCCATTTTTTTAAAAAACATTTTTTTCTAAATTAAAAATTTTTTTTTATTCCAGCCAAAATCTGCCCAACACGATAAAAAATGAGCGCTCAAGTACAAAATAGGGGTATTTTTGTTACATAATGTGTTCTAAGTGCATATAAAGCACAGGTGATACGAAAACCATGCTATCCAATGGTCGATAAGTACCAACCATAGTCAGGTACACATCCGTACCCTTCCCCAGGTGGTGCGGGTGTGATGGTATGGCTTTCTGATATTCGGGATGGGAATTTTGGGTGAAATTATGACGTCTAGGTACACGACCAATGCAAATAAGCTGCACATAGTGTGAAATTAGAGTGAATACAAAATAGAATCACTCCTTTCGGGTCTGGGGCATGGATAAATAAATGCCCACCCGGTCACATGTACGTGTGTAGTCATACGAGAGGCCCTGTGAGTGTGCGCACTATGTCTAGATGCCACAAAACAACGATTATGGCACCCAATACACTCATGGTAGGGTTAGGTGATGTCAACAGTAGCAATTTTTATGCAAAAAATTGCACTTTTAGAGCAAAAAAATCGAGAAATTTTCGAATTTTGAAATAATAAAAACAAATTTTTTTTAACTTTTGGAACGAATTTTTTTTTAAAAACCACTTGTTATCCCCTTGATCAAACAGTGGTTTGCCAGAACCGAGCTTTACACCATAAAGCCGGGCTTATAGTGCAGTTCTGAATGCCATACATATTGTGCTCATTTAAAGTTACTGTATCACCACGGAACCAAAAGCATGGCTTTGAAAGTCGACGTTTTTGAACCGTATTGCTTTAAAGTGCAGCGAAGGTTAGATAACAGTGTTTATTGCCAATTGAAATATATTGTCGTGTGTTCGCGTTCGAGCGACACCAAACTTAGCTTTTTTATTAACTCAGAAACACACGCTGTGTTGCGTTTCATAGACAGAAAAGCACAATTTTATTTCACATTTCTTGGCAGACTTTGTTGACATATCAAGTACAGCTTCCCTTGTCTCCTGCACACCTAAGATTACAAGCGTAAGAAAAGGGTGCCTTTAAAAAACGAAAAACGGCTTGATTTATCGGATTGTTTTGTTCACCATTCATCAACATGGTGTTTCCCACAATGTTTTGATTCACATTCAATGGAGAAACGCCTAAATATTAAACGGCGGAAATGTCGGAGATTGGCTCAGCTTATGCTTTGCACGTGATGGTTTTAAACATTTTGGCGTTTTACTGCTCGTGACAAAATGTATTGCATCCGTGAAACATCACGGAGCACCCAATTGAAAATCCAGTTGCTGAATGTTTGTTTCCAGTGCTTAGTTTCCATTTTCTGAAAAAATGCCCGAAAGCAAACGCCATCAACTATTCTTTGCAGACTCCCCCTTAGGCCGCGTACAGATAGAGCTGGTTCTGGTTCTGGTTTTAGTAAAAAAATTTCTATGTCCGAAAACCAGAACCAGAGCCAGCTCTATCTGTACGCAAAACTGGAAATATTTCTGGCGCAATTTTTTTTATTCTATGTCAGAGAACCAGAAATATCTCCAGCTCTATCTGTACACAAAACTGGAAATATTTCTGGCGCAGTTCGAAACATTTATGTCACTAGGTTATTTGAAGAAAACGTGGTGTGTGTGTGCTTGCAACATTTTGTTTACAGGGTGTGCCGAAATACCTATACCTGGTATGAATTATTGTTTATGCCGATTTGTGATAAACTTTGGCTAATTGTTTATGATCTGTTGTGGGCGCTTTGCCAGCAATCTTCCATCGTTTGCAAACATGTTTTCAGGTATGATGTTTTCAGGTACCGCAGAATTCTAAACAAAGCCCCTAATCTGCTGCGCTATCAGAACTAAACTTTCCACTTCGATGTGTTTGTTGATGTTCTCGTCCATGCTGACGAAAGCAGGGACGCCGCTGGTTTTAAGGTGTTTGAGGTACTTTTTCCAAAAAACTGGTTCAAGCACAATGTGCTCAACGGAAATTCTTATGGTGTAAAAGTCGACCAATCAGCAAATAAACTCGCATTGTGCTTGAACCGCTTTTTTGGAAAATATGCCTCAAACACCGTAGTGAAAATCCTCCCAGCGGCGTCTCTGCTGTCCTCAGCATGGACGAGAGAGAACATCAACAAACTGTATCGAAGTGGAGGTTTAGTTCTGATGGCGCAGCAGATTAGGGGCCTTGTTCAGAATTCTCCGGTACCTGAAAACATGTTTGCAAACGATCGAAGATTGCTGGCAAAGCGCCCACAAGCAGACCATAAAAAATTAGCCAAATTTTATCACAAATCGAAACAATGACTGCACAAACAATAATTAATACCAGGTGTGTATGTATCGGCACACCCTGTAATCAAAGAAAATGTTGCAAGGACACACACCACGTTTTTTTCATAAATAACCCAGGGACATAAATGTTTAGAACCTGGAGATATTTCTGGTTCTCTGACATAGAGTAAAAAATATTGCGCCAGAAATATTTCCAGTTTTGCGTACAGATAGAGCTGGAGATATTTCTGGTTCTCTGACATAGAGTAAAAAATATTGCGCCAGAAATATTTCCAGTTTTGCGTACAGATAGAGCTGGCTCTGGTTCTGGTTTTCGGACATAGAAATTTTTTTAGTAAAACCAGAACCAGAACCAGCTCTATCTGTACGCGGCCTAAATCGAACTTCTCTGGTGCAGTTAGCTACGATTGTAAATTGGGTGTCGATGGTTAGGTCAGCTTAACCGTGTCGCAGCCCGCTCAACCTTAAAAACCGTCATCAGTTGCAAGGTCTAATGAGGCAGATTCTCTTAAATCGATTACACATCCCTACCGCATTCGTCGCTCCGACGTAGTACGTATCGCCGTCAGTGAAATTCCACTTGATGTCAATTCGGAGGGCGCGCGTGTGGTTCACACTGTTTGTGTAAATGTGCTCTGCAATAAAGTTGTGACACGCAATGCTGTGAAACGTCGTATAGAACAAATGTTTCACTAACGTTGGAGTGCGAGGGCTTCAGTAACGCCCAAAGGGACCATCATGGCCCAGCCCGATCCGCGTGCGGCACAGGCCGCGTTAGCGTCATCATGAGTTAGACCTGGGAGGACACATGAGCATAAGTTCAGGCTGTGACAAGAATGTTCACATCAACAGGAATACTCAGAATTCCAGAAGAATACTCTGATTTTAAAAATGTTCAGAAGTTTGCCGCGCAAGAACACCAACCAGGCCACGTGTCATTTATGTAGTAGCAATAGTGATCAGTTATTTTGTACTCGTCGCCTGCTTCGCAGCATTGACCATCTGAATCAATAAACTGTTGATTTGATATGTAAAGTTGCTCAGAATTCAGTACGTGGCTGT
Source organism: Rhynchonema sp. JSB1_4 (assembly GCA_030248065.1). NCBI lineage: Eukaryota > Metazoa > Nematoda > Chromadorea > Monhysterida > Xyalidae > Rhynchonema > Rhynchonema sp. JSB1_4. Next base: position 50,192 of record JASAMV010004411.1, read on the forward strand.
TGTTTCAATTCTACCTGCATGCGCCGCCAACCAGCTGATAATTACCAAAATCGAAGTTTTGATCAGTTCCATTCCTGCCGTTGCAATGTGAATACAGATTTGTTCCCGTTTCTGTCAATCTGCGGCAACCATGAGAATGAAATCAATGGAATGACAACAGACGCGTGTAATTTTGCGTTCCGTCCACTTTAGACATGCATGGAAACACGTTTATTGATGTTGTCTGGGTGTTACCAGGTGAACGTCCCGTTCGGTGTTCTCACAAACGATCTCATTGTCAACGACTGGATTCAGCCAACCGCTAATTCGCATCGATTACACACACACACACACACACACACACACACACACACACACACACACACACACACACACACACACACACACACACACACACACACACACACACACACACACACACACACACACACACACACACACACACACACACACACACACACACACACACACACACACACACACACACACACACACACACACACACACACACACACACACACACACACACACACACACACACACACAGATTGGAACTACAAAGTAAACAGTACCTACACCGATGGTCAAACAAAAAATTCCGTTTCTTCGAATCCACTTCGAGTTTATGAGGATTTCAAGTTACTCGTTTCGGGCAATGTTGCAAAATATCAATCAAGGTTTTCCAGGGGGCACAGGGGTCATGCCCCTTTTGGTCAAATTGATTTCGCAACAACAAGTGAAAAGGGCCGGGGCCTCTTTGGGTGCTGCATCAGAATTTCGGGTTAGTTTTTTCTTATCATTCTTAATGGGTCTGTTATGGATATATATATATTCATCCATTAAAGTGGCGGTAACGGGCTCATAATTTGAAATTCTGATTCAGCTCCTGCACAAACCCCCGGCCACCAATGTTGAGCCTAAACCGTCGGCTCCAAAAACTGTAATGCCTCTTGAATTACGCGCGGATTTGTGCGTTGCTTGCGCTTCCATTTCTAGCACTAAACAGTTCTTAAAAATATTTTTGTCGTTTCTAAGCAGTGTTTAAATTAAAACAACCTTTGTCAACGCTGCTTCTGTTCCACTAAGCGACTACTCGCGCGACCTTGCTACACGAGTGCACTGCGCAAACAAAAACCGCAGTATGCTTGTGTTTCCTCATTTATTGTTGGAGACAAGGATTTTGACCACACACAAAAAAGAAAATGCCTATTACGAATATAGGCAACAAAGGTTCCACAAAAATAGCATGCCTGTCGCGGAGATCACTCACACAATTTTAACCAAAATGTTTATGTTTTGAGGAACGCATCGTCGCCTGCCACCTTTTTGTCCAAGTTGAATAACGTACCATACGTACTACAAAAAACTCCTCAGGCTGAAAAAACAGCCGAGAGGTAACTTTTCCGAAACAGTCACAGTCAGCCGGTTCACTGGGTCCGTAAGAAAACAGCGCATAGAATTGTAGAGCGTGATTATACATAATATACCAAGCATCTTGACAAACTAGGGATCATAGCAAGTGAAATTGAACACGGCAAACGTCGAATTCACAGCGCCTAATCTTCCTAATTTCTTGAGAACACAACTACAATTCTCCGGTTGGATTGGCCATGGCACTGTACTGCATGTAGGCCGTCAGATGACAATAGTCGACAAACACGAAGAACTTTGTCGTCGCACCGCAGAGTGCGGCCACCGTGATTCGACCCCATAGGACCAGAAATTCGGCCATCGTGAACACGGATACCGACGCCAGAATGCCCAACAACCCTCCGACTTGTGATAGAAGGTCGATCATCTGAAAAGACAAATTTCCAATTCAGAGTTACGTTTTTTTGTTTAATGAATAGCAGCGAACGTACGCCCATGTTTGGCGTTTCGACATATTTCTTGAAATTGAGCGACTTGAGGTAGACCTCAATCAGCGCACGATTGCGCTCACTCTCCCAGATGCATGCTTCAATCTCCGTGGTGTTTCCGACCATAGGGCACTTGTTGGGCTGAATACCAAATGAGTGAAATGGTTGACTACCACTAAATCAAAAAACAGACAGTTATGCGTACATGGCCTCTGAAGATCGACCGCACTGTTTCCACGTTGTACTCCACCGAGCTGAAGATGCATAAGATGCTCAGGGTTGGGCAAAAAGTAGAAATTTAAATTGTTTTAGTAGCTCGCCACCATTTCGGTTTCTAAAAATTAGAAAAGTAAGTTCACTTTTTTTATTATTTCGGGACTTTTTTTATTACTTCCCCTTTTTGGTGAAAAATGCATGTCTTTGTGCATGCTTCTGCTTGTTTCTTACGACAAGGTTGCCTGCCGGCGCTATTATATTTCGCTTCGGTACACTATTATTAATGTCTGTGGCTCTAGTTAGCTGCCTAAATAGCCCACATGATGTGCGCACTCAGTTCTTCCAGCAAGTAAAATCTGCTTGAAGTATAATAATATCGTGCCAAAAGCCCGCGGGTCATCAACCTCGGGTTACGCGGCTGCTTTCGGCTAATTTTTGCAACAAATTGTGCCAGTTATTTACCTTTCCCGTGAGACGCCTTTACTTTTCATTTTACAACATTCAAATGGTGGACAGACTACGAGGCGAACTCTCACGCTCCCGAGCTCATCGCGTGTGCTCACCTCGCTTCTGCCCGTTTAAAACATGCAATCGGTATAAAGTGTTCCTATATTCTCAAGTAAAATCAATATGCTTATCAACTAACCTTCGACAATCTTTTTACAGTGTGAACCGAAATTTTTTTACGAACTATAAAAAGTAAAGCTTAAAAATTTTCTGAAAATTCAAAAAAAGTTAAAAAAATTGCGATAATTAAACAATTTTTTGATCCGGCTCTGATGATACCATAAAAATTTGGATTTTTTAATTTTTTTGATTTTTAAAAAATTTTTAATCTGGATGCAAATAAAAACAGGGGTGCAGAAACAAACAGAAAATTTAGAACGAAGCAGAAAAGGTCGTACTGGCATGGTAGCGGACAGTTGCATTCCCAACTGCTCGGATTCGAGGCATCTGATTCTGCGAATTCGTCGATGCAGGTACCTAAAGGTACAATGTCCTTCGCACAAGCAATTACTCCAAGCACAACGCACGAACGCTGCGATAGTCGGCACTTCGGTTTCGTTTGGTCCAGCGCAAAGCGTGGATCCATGCACTCGCAGCCAGTTTTGTACAACTCGTTCTGGTAACAACTTCGTTGGCACGCCTGTAGAGTGTATCTGACACATTTTGGTCTGATCTGACGTTAACGGGGCCGTAAACCACAAAGAAGTTGACCCACGTGCGACGAATAATTTCCGTCATGGTAGTAGGAGTTGACGTCGCTTGGTTTGTTCACACAATCACTGTGCGGCTTGCTCAGACGCACGTATTCTTGCTAAAACGTGTGTGGTACGCTAATGGACCGTTTGCGTGACACGCAGTAGTATTGAAGTACACCTTGGTCACACCCATCTGCGTATACCATCCGGGCGCGGCCGTGTGTCCGACGCTCTCCAAGAACACGCCGTCGTACATGTAATGCACAAAAACACGGAACCCGGCTGATAGTATCCACGGCGCGTACTCCTCTTGTTGCGCGTTCAAATACATGACGAGGCCTAAAGACACTATACTTGCCTCAGCGAAAAAATCAGAGACACAATTTCGCACCATTTCCTCGTCCGGCGCGTCGTCCCATGTAAACGTGTGATAAATTTGGATGGTTGAATGTGAAACAGTTGCCCAACGCAGGGTCGTTCCAACGAAAGAAATCTTTGCTGAAAAGGCGATGAACGTGTTATAAGTGGCCTGCCTACTGTGCGAAAGGGCGAAAACACCTCATATCCAATGCTCTTCCCTCATAAGTAGCCCATTCAAACACGGCGTAGTCCCAGCTGGCTGCCAATCTTTGCGCCTCTTCCAAATTTGCGGCCAGGAATGTTGTCGAATCGATGGTATTCTGTGGTGTGATCAGCGTAGCGATTGTTTCCTGAAAACGATTCAAACAGACTTAGAACGCGATAATAAATTCATCTTACATATAATTCTCTCAGCCCTTTTCGCTGAAATTTCTCTGTCGCTCCAAACTTACTGATGCATTCATGCCGAGTGACGGAAACGTTGACGAGATGGGCTGCGTTGTTGTGGCTGCTGCGGTTGTGGCTGCAGCGGTTGTGGCTGCTGCGGTTGTGGCTGCAGCGGTTGTGGCTGCAGCGGTTGTGGCTGCTGCGGTTGTGGTGCCGACATCTGAAAGGCTTCGCACAACATAGGAATATGGGAATGATATCGCGTGTGGCAGTGAACTTTGGCCTAAAACTTTTGATGCACTCACACGTTTCGCAGAAGAATCCAGTGTAGTCGACGGCGCAGCCGCACGAGTGCTGACCTAAGGTGTCGGACTGGCAGACGCCGCCGTTCTGACACGGAGTGCTCGGACAGAACACTGCAAAAGCGATGCGCCGATTTGGGATGCATGAGAAAAAGTGGGAAACTATGGATGTCTCGACGCATGAGAAAGACCAACAATCAATTTCACAATCTTTCCCAGTCCATCCGTCCAAACAAATGCAGTTGTACACCAGGTCCTGTGCGCACGAGCAGTTTACGGGCGTCGCTCCTGGGTAACACGTTCACTTTCAGAACAGTTTGTTTGAGTGCTGCATCCTTGAACCATAAATTATGTCACCATTTTGACATAGATGTGTCAGTCTGTCGCAGTATGACCACCAGATACAAGCCGGACGTGCCTTCACAGTGCAGTCTTCATCAGCCAGGTTGTATTGCATGTTCGTCGTGTACGCCGGGTTCCACGAATATGTGACGCAATCCTCACCGGTTCCATTTGATGGCTCACCTTAAAATTTTTAATTTCACCACTCGTCAGTCCACAATCAATCTTCAGGAATCGTTGCTAACCGGTTTTCCAATAGCTTGGGTTCCAGTTCGAATACGTTTTAGTACCGCCGGATTCGAGATTCACGTAGGTTCCGTCGTTCTGTATGTCATTCGTGCTTGTCCACAGCGGATCGGGGATGTACGACAGCGATTGAAGGAAAGCTGTTTGGTAGCAGAAATTGCATTGGGAGAGGAATCTAACCAGAACTGTGCGACAAGAGCCGGTGCAAGAATCCTATCAAGGGGACCATGGTCAAATGGGTTGACAAATGGATTTCGGCCAAACCATGGTTCAGGGTGGAATTTGTGTCTTAGTTAGAGTTTTGTTGTGTTTATCTTAATCATAGCCCTTTATCGTCTAGCTTCAAAACAAAAATAAGTGAATTGACCTCAAATGACGATTCTCCCTTCTAAACCAACCAAATGATGGTTGCATAATGACTGCGATCAAAGAATGCTTCGCAGAGACAGTCTATTTTCAATGAAAGTGCTTTGCTTGCTTAAAACTAAAGCACAGTATAATCCAGAGACGAGCTCATGAGACGACTTATTTTAAAGTTGACTTGAACGGATTCAATAATGTTCCGGTTCCACGTATTTCGGAAATGAAAGAAAGAGAAACGCATGTATTTTTAAAAACACGCTCTCCACTTCGGTGCGTAAATTCCATTTGGCTCCCAAAACATTTGTGCGTTAAACGATGTTGCTGTTCGCGTAAGCACGCCACAAATTGAGGTCAGCCAGCTGGAACTTGTCATCATGTCTTTCGGCCCAATCTCTTTCTTTTGTTGGCGAAAACACGCGTAACCGGTGCTTTTTTGAGTCTGGCCAAGCAAACTTTAAAAAGAGTCGTTTCATGAGCACGTGGCTGGACTATACAGGGGTTAAAGTATGGTTGAACCAGAAAATTAGGATTGTCACCACTACCAACTACTGCTACCAATCTACACTACTAAAACAGGAAGACGTATGTGTGTGTATGGCCGCCTCCCTCGGACGGGTCAATTTCCACTGGTAGCTTTGGGTATACTAACGGGTCTTCGGGGAGGGGGGCACGGCTCGGGCGCGGCGCTGTAGCCGGGCCGTAGGCACGGGTCCCGTCTAGTAGAAAGCAACTAACGGTAAAGCAGGCTGGTCATTCCTGTCGGGTCGGCCATAAGAACGACCGACGGTCCGAGAGATTGGCAGTATGCGCTCGCGTCCCAGTATTCCAAGTCGGTGCCGCCAAGGGCGTAGCAAACTTCGTCACCTGCTGCTGTCGTGATCATCGTCCACTGCGTCGAGTTGTCTCAAAAAATAGCATGTATACTCTGGCAATTGTTTTGGGAGAAACTGTTCAACCGCGTTGGCTGATCCGTAAAGCGCATTATGCGTACACTGGCTTTGGAAGTCACGTGACCGCTATAGCCAGTGCGCGCATCATGCGCTTTACGGATCAGGCAACGCGTTTGAATAGTTTCTCCCAAAAGAGTCAGAGTATACATATCGAGTCTCATCGATTTAGCGGGCAAGCACTACGACTGCCACTACGACACTGGGAAGTCCGGCACGCGAGACTTATTTATTACCTACTTATTTTACGATAGAGTTGAATCACTTACATTTCGCCTGACCTAGAAGTTTATCGCTTTTCTGAGAACAAGTTTTACGATTGTCGAAATTGGTGCAATACTCAGCCGTAAACGCCTGGTCTCAAAATACTCTTTTCCAATCCAAGTACTTATCGCAGGCGAAGTACTTGCCACAAAGCTGACACCGCTAATAACATTAGTCTTTGAGAGAGAAATTCATTTCACAACAGTGAAGTCGGCCGACCTATGCCGCTACAATCGGTGCCGTTGTATCCGGCTGCGCACGTGCACGACCAACTGTCCCATGTTGATGGCGTTTTGCAAGTGGCGCCGTTCTGAAATCAGGTGTCCATGGACACATCTTCGTATACTTTTGATTTCGTTTAGAAATGCTGGCCGAAATCAAACAAAACGCAACACCCAACCAAGCATGGATTAGAGAAACACGGGTCCGTAAACGAGCACAACGTATAGAAAAACGACGCGCAGTGCTGTGCGGACATTCTCACCGAGTCGGCGGGTGAAACGGAGCCGCAGTAGGTGATCTGCTCAGCTGCAACATTTGATTCACCGAGTTCTAATCACATCATCCATTTGGGTGCGTGTGTCTACGTATGGTACTAGATTGGTGAAGTTGCTAGAAAGTCAGGCTTGCGGCTGAAGACCGTCACTTGCCTCCTTTTCTACATGCATCTGGTAATTAAGCTCCTGGTTCAGGCCACCTGCTCTCATTGCCATGTCGCCAGACCTTTTATAAAAACTTCCAACAGTTTGATGTTCTGAATGCTCCAATTTCGCTTCAGTACGCTTCTAAGACCGCGTCAGATATTTATATGCAAACGGTGGTGCTAAAAACCCACGAAAAACGTCGGTCGCTTGCACCACCGTTGTCGCTTCACCGTTGATGTTACCCCAGGTGCCATCACCGTCCTGATCCTGATATCCCACCCAGGTCGAGAATGCAGCCACCGACACCATTTCTGCAAAAAAAATAACGAAATGTATGTGTGTGGACAAAATCAATGTTTGCGTCTACAGCCGACTGTGAGGTCCTTCGAAAGTTCGTCACCGCTAATCACAACACCATTAAATCAAACTTGTAGCACATTTATACACTTACGAAAGATGCCAGCGAATTCCACCATGTTCAGCACGGGCGCAACCGTCATGGACGGGGTCATGGTCAGGCATTCGTTGGTTGTTTGTGAAAACGTCACGGCAGTTTGCTTGATCTGATAGAGTATACTCGGGTCGTTCACCCTGAACGGCTTTGCTGCAAACAGGCCGGTGTTTGAAATTTCGTTCTTTTATTGCGCCACTTTGAGCGCCATATTGCATTGGCTAATGTAGGAACGTTTAGCCGTAGTGATAGCGGCATTCGGGCGCCAAAGATAACTGGGCCAATGATCGGTAACAACGAACGTGTGTGTCCGAGAGAATGGGCTAAATTCCGATCTTCAAACTTATACGAAACACACGTTAATTTTAGCTCTTGCAGCCTAACGAGTGAAGGGGCAAAGACATAAGCCAATAAGAAACTCACTCAAATCCGGACAAGACTGTCTGCAGATAAATCCGTACGCCACGTGACAAAAAATATGTCGCCAGTAGTTGCCCTTACTGCCTGTTCGGCCCATCAGAGCCACGCACTCTCGTCCCGTGTACACCCAAGGCTCTGGCATAAGGGGGGCAATTGTGATGGAATATTTCAAAATAATTTGAAAAAAAGAATTTGTTTTTCTTGCGCGTTATTTCTTGTGAAGCGATTTGCTCCGCACCCGACAGGAAGACTTACGACCAGTAATGGGGTCCCAGTTGAATAGATTCGCTTCGGTGGGATCCGTCCAGTTGCCATAGCGCTGCAATGGAAATATAATGCAAAATGACCTGTGCATTGGAATCTTATGGCAAAGCTTTGGTTTTCTCTGGTTTTGAAACTCGCCCCCCCCCCCAACAACGCCGGTTCATGCACTCATCACTGGTTGACCTAATGGTTTTCACTTTTCACCACCTGGATTTTGTGGCTAAACTGAAACCAAAGGTCATCGTCAGCAGGCGCCAGTTCCATTGAGGCGGGCCACAGAAGACAATGAAACATGCCTACCGCGTTCGTCGCTCCGATGTAGTACGTGTCACCGTCAGTGGAATTCCACTTGATGTCAATTTGGAGGGGCTTCGTCGTGTTGATACTATTTGCGTAAATGTGTGCTGAAACTTGCGCCGGCTATACTTGCTGGTGGTAGACAAACGCGAAAAAATCTTTGTTTGCTTCGTGTCGTTTGACTGACCTTGCAGGGCGGCGGCCTCATTCCAGTCCAACGGTATCATCAGCGCCCAACCGGCCCCGCGCGTGGCGCAAGCGTCAACGGCGGCCGCATAATTTAAGCCTGACATGAAATACAATGAATGTGCATGGTTTAGTAGTCAGATTTTTACAAGAATATTGCGATGAACAAGAATGTTTCGGACTTTTTCTGTGATCTTCATCTTCAGATTTTAGCAAGATATACAGTTTGACAAGAATATAAAACTTTCAAAATATTCAAACTCTAAAAACAAGAATATTATGTTTCAAAACATTGAAACTCCTCAAATTTTCAGACTTCCACAAGAAAATTTAGAAATTTGTTGTGACAATACGAACCCGGGTACGAGTCATTGATGTAATAGCAGTAGTGATCAGTTATTTTGTACTCATCGCCTGCAGTGCAACATTGGCCATCTGAATATATAAACTGCTAATTTGCGAAGTTATTCAGAATTAAGTCACGTATCTGATATTTTCCATATAGAGCCCCTCCGCCGGATAGAGCCAAGGGCTTTAGTCGGAAACGTTTCCGGATCGGGCCCCCGGGGGCTTTCAAAAGCTTTCCTACACACATTTTTTCGAATAGAGCACCGAAAGCTCTATTTAGGTAAAAAGTTTAGATTTGACGCCTTTATCCGAATATGCCTCTTTCCGTGTCGGAGCTCTATATGAAAAAAACTGCGATAATTACTATCATGTTGCCGACCTGCATACGCCACCAGCCAGCTGATAATTACCAAAATTGAAGTCTTGATCATTTCCATTCCTACATTCCTGCTGTTCCAAAGTTTACGCGTTCGTCACAAACAGCAATAACCAAAAAATGAAAACAACGTGACCCTTTGGCGCTGATTTTTTTCGTTATCCGCCCATATTAGCACGCATGGTTGCGCGTTTATTGATGTTGTCTGGGTGTTACCACGTGAACGTCCCGTTCGGTGTTCACGGACGATCTTATTGTCAACGAGTGAATTCAACTCACTGCTAATTGGCATCGATTGTCATTATTATGACGCAAGTTGACACGAAAAGGAACAAGATACGGTAGTAGTACATCCAAACGTCGAAAAAAATCTGTCTCCGCGAATTAGGTTTCGGTGTAAGGATTTTCTGGTTCTCGACTTTGGGTTTCGGCTTTCGCTCCGTGACTCTGCCGTAGCATTTTGACCGTAGTTGCGTTTTTTGTGTCCTTTAACTGCATGACTGCTCCAGTGCACAAAAAACAAGAACACCTACACTTTGTGTTTCATCATTTATTGTTCGAGATAACCATTTGAACCCATATGACTAGCCACAAGACCGCAGAGAATGAAATCATGCGAAGAGAAATATGGACGCACAGCAGAAGTTCTACAAAACAGCATGCCCAGTGATGGAACGGAAATCACTCACTCACACGATCTTTTTTTCAAATCTTCATATTTTGAGGAACGCATCGTCAGACACCCATTTGTCCAAACTTTGCGCAATGTCCGCTCTCAACATCAACACTCCCGTCGAATTAACGGTGCCCGAGAACACATCATTAGGTTTCATCAGTCCGTAATGCGTGTCCGTCCAAATTTCGCGCATGAAATAGCCACTCGGGTTTCGCAGACCGAAGTTGGTCAGCGGCATACTAAAGTCCACCTGTCGAATCAAAACAAAATGTCTGGTCTAAGGTTTTTTTAAATTTCAAAATTGACTACATATTTTCACATTTTTTTCGAACCACAAAATCTTCAAAGCTATTTGTTGACATCGTTGAAAATGTACATAGGTCAGTCTAACACCGGGGTAGCACAAAGAGCAAAACTGGTCTGACTGCAAAAAATCAATAGACCTTCAAGAACGGTCAAGATCGGTCATTGCAAAATTTGTCAAACCATGATCAAATGCTGGGTTTTCAAAAAAAAGTTTTGGGAGAAACAACGTTATTGATTTGATGCCACACGCGCATTATGGTCATGTTCATATATACATATGATGTGAACCACATTCGTCTTTTTTGCTAACCGACCGCGTATCCCGGGTTTCTGTTGAAGAACACGACCGCATACGACAGTCGGCCAGTGACCGAATCGACCGGTGTGATTGGCTTGAGGAACACGGAAAGATGAGTTGCCTGAAACAGCAAAACTTGAAAATGCACGCCGCGAACTTTGATCGTGTAAATTTGGCTTGTAGTTGTTCATACATGAACACCACCTGCCCTGCACTTGAGGGCATAAAGGCCAAGCTCAAGCTCAGGGGCTGGAAACACCACCACTGAGTTGTGTGGGTTTACTGTTGTGCTTGTAAGATATATATGCCCTTTTTTATGCCACTTTTGAGATTAACCATCTATCGCACTGACACGATGTGCATGGGCATCGCTCGCCTGGGAAAATTATATACGAAACAGGCAATAACACGTCCCATCCGTTGCATGACATCACCATCACCAAAGTTGGCGGCCTTATCTTCAGTGTGCGTGTGGAGGAACGTAGTTCTTTCCCGGTGTCACATATGTAAAAGACGATCACAAACGCAGATACCAACATTAAGAATCATTCTGCCCATTGTTCCCAGTGGATCCTGATTGATTTGTATGGCACGTTTGTTCTGCAGAATGTCACGGAACACTGGCGCGATCAGACGAAGGTCATTCGACATTATGAGCGGCGCAGACCTGCAGCAACAGCTTGCGGTCCAATTGGATGAATTCGTGAGACCCTCCACACCAAAAACTATATTTTAGCGATTTTGTTTCCCGACTGCCAATGAAATCCTGATCACCACTTCTGGTCTGATGTGGAGTGAATATTCTTTATACTGTAGTTAGTATATATCTCTATACTTCATGCAAAGAGGTCAGAGAGACAAAAACGACAAAAACAGACACGAACCAGATGCACCAAATCGACATTTGCGTTTTGGCTTGGTCGACCGTGATTGTGGGCTGTCCGATGACTAGCTGAAACTTGGATGGGCATTTCTGGAGTCGTTTGTGCAACACAAGCACACCGGGAACCGGGTTTATGTTACAGTGGTCAACTAAAGTGCTCAAATCACTTCGTCAACTCTCGTCAACTCACCCCGAATGCCATGTATTATTTCCCGAGCGCTCACTCGGGGCTGCTGTGAGCAGGGTTGGGCAAAAAACGTTTTTTTCAAAAAAATCGTTTTTTTTAAAAAAAACGTTTTTTTAAAAAAAAACGTTTTTTTTAAAACGCCCAGATGACCAAAATATGCCCCCAAAAAAATTGGAAAACGCTCATGTTGGGAAGAAAACGTGGTTAAATGAAGTAATTCTATGTGTTCTGAGGCAAAATAAACGGGTTTCAACCCTTTTCTAGCGAGTTGTTAAGATCTCATATCAGACCCGCATCATGGGACCAACTTTGGCCGGGGTCATCACTGAAAGTCAAACTCCGTATATCGACGTATCTCGACAAAGTAAAAATTGGTCGAAAATTTTTTGAAAAAAATGGGACAAAAAATTGATTTTCCTTGATAATCAGGGTGCTTTCCCTGAAAAATCAGGGAAAATCAAGGAAATTCAGGGTTTAAAAAAAACGAAAAACGACCCAGGCGTTTTTTTTTTTAAAAAAACGTCGTTTTTTTTAAGAAAAAACGCCGTCGTTTTTTTTGCCCAACCCTGGCTGTGAGTTGACGAAGTGATTTGACCACTGTAATATTAGCCGCACGCCAGATTTGTTTCACTGTGTATAAACATATCTCGTAAAGTTGAGTGTTCCATCTACCCTCTTCGCACTGGTGTGTTCGTGGAATCTCCGCATTCGGTCACTTGTACCAAGGTTGGGATCCAAAACAGTGCTCTAAAATTGCCCAGACGATTTCATCATGTAAAAGCTGACTACAAAGTCGGTACACAGCGCGCATTTCCTGTCTAACGTCAACAAAAGAAATGTAAAAAAAAACGTTTTTCACAAGCATCGGTTTAACCACCGGCCAGACTAATATGCGCCTATCATATCCAATATCTGAAACTTATGCGAACCATATCCGGGTCGTTCCACTGTCCCGGTCCATGAACGGCAATCAGATCGTCCTGATGTTTGGTGTAATAATCGATAATGCTCAGAATCGATGACCATTTAGGGTAAATGTCATCGTAATTGCGCCAAAGGTTGCACCACTCGGCTATGGCCGTGTAGTTGGGCTGAATATTGAGGGGTTTTTTTCGGCGTCACATGGTCAGCTGGTGTGTCGCCACACTGACGATGCCCTGGTGCACCACCCTTCTGACGATGCCCTGGTGACCGTATCTGCCAGAACGGTCGGGTCGCGGGAACGGGAACTCAGATTGAAGGAGATTCTTATCGAGGTGCATAAATTTCGGTGAGTATAATTTTTACGGCGCTGTTAGGGCTCGCCCAGATAGACCCGAAACCTGAACATATGAAACATTTTAGGCTGTATTTATACAGCATCAGTGCACACGACTCCGAAGGGAAAATGATTCGCATGTTCGGGTTTCGGAAAGCTGCGTTGAAAATTGAAAAAACCCGAAACCCCCGAACATGCCAAGCATTTTCTCCCCATTACAATGTGCACTGATTCTGGGCGGTATAGTCCAACCACGTGCTCATGAGACGCTCGCCTTAAAGCTTGTTTGACCAGATTCAAAAATGCGCCTGTTACACATGTTTTTGCGAACAAAAGAAAGAGATTGGGCCAAGAGACATGATGACAAGTTCCAGCTGGCTGACCTCAATTTGTTGCGTGCTTACGCGAACAGCAACGTCGTTCAACACACAACTTTTTTGGGGGTCAAAAGGGAATTTACGCACCGAGGTGGAAAGCGTGTTTTTAAAAAATACATGCGGTTCTCTTTATTTCATTTCCGAAATACGTGGAACCGGAACATTATTGGATCCGTTTAAGTCAACTCAAAATAAGTCGTCTCATGAGTTCGTGGTTGGACTATACATGCAGCACGTATAGATACGATCTAAAATTGTTCGTATGTTTGGGTTTTTCGGGTTTCGGGTCTATGTGTACTGTACGAACCCTTATAGAAGAAAGAAGCTCGTGTCAAAAAAACACAAGCCGGTCTCGTACATGGCACTAGTTAACGTACTGCGATGCGTTTTTGGTTCCCTCCGCTTTAACCATTGTAGAATTAGTTTCTGGTACCCAATTGAGTGCTGTGTGTCACCTTTTGGTGTTCGCCAACAACATAAGCTGGCCAGCTGCACGAATAGACAATGTCACGACCGGTTTGGTTCAGGTACTGGCTCATCGCTGGGTAACCTGAAGCTTTTTGAGCGTAAAACAGCTGGGGACCACGTATGCAAACATCTTGTCCGTCAGACATAATAATTGGGATATTCATTGGTCACACTGCTTTTTTGTGATAAACAGCTAATGATTGATGACCTAGTGTCTTCGCCATCCAACCAAAATATTTTATCACCTAATGATGAAGTTTGTCCATCAACAACCTTAACCTCACCTACCCACCAGTAGACATCTGCGATATGTTCACATAGCAACCATCCAGTTTCAAATAGTCACATTTCCAATCAGCGAACGTTTTGGCGTCGACCTCCAAATGCCCGAAACTGCCCGGATATCCACCGCACGTTTTAGTACCGTAGTCTTCGTAGATGCCCAGCTTCAGGCCGCGGTCATGCATCTGGAATGGTTTGGTTACTGTGGGTGTAGTATGTATGATGGTTTAAGCGATGGTTTGAATTTCTGGCTAATTTTACAGTGGTCAAATCACTTCGTCAAGTCAAAGCAGCCCCGGGTGAGCGAGAGAAGTCATACACGGCATTCGGGGTGAGTTGACCACTCTATAAGCTGAGCTGACGAAGTGATTTAACCACTTGAGTTAATCACTGTCATATAAGCTCCTGACATCGGGTTTTGCTAGACTTTTCATGCGAAATAAACGCATAGCAACACAAGTCCAAAGCCAGCCACTAGATGCTGGTTGACGATTGTAACGTGTGTCCATGGACAAAACAGCGGTAACCGCGCATAAACATTCGCGCTTTTTGAAAAGGCTGGGGGCAACAAATAAATCACACGTTCGCTTCGGGCAATGTTAGCCTGAGCCTGTCCAAAAAATAGCTAAACGCGCAACACAAAAAACTAGCAGAGCACTGTTCACCCCGTTAAGCCATTGGGTGGAATTTTTGAAACGGTGTAAAGGTCAGTTGGGGGTAAAGGTCGGTGTCAAGTTCGGTCGAAAGCTCGGTCGGCGTAGCTCGGTGTTAACGTGAAACATTGCCTGTTATTAACGTGGAATGTTTCAAGTTTACACCGAGGTCGATCACACTGAGCTGTCGACCGAGCTTTCCACCGACCTTCACACCCAACTGACCTTTGCACCGTGTTTCGAAAATATCACCCATAATCAACAAAGGTACCCTTACATATCGAGCCAGTGCTCCAATCCCGCTCGGGAACCGTGTTCGATTCGTCTGCAGTTTTCCGCCGGCGTCCCTTTTCATCGACATCCAACAGTCGTCAATGTGAACTGACTTGTAGCCTGCCGCACGATAGCCGTCATCAACTGCAATATAGGATTTGTGATTGTCTTAAAGGGCTCGGGACATAACCGAAGGAAGGGTAGCAGGACATATTGTTACACACCGTTGGAAAGCATTCCGACAGCCTATGTCACGCACAAATTTTAACTCCCTTGGAGATTTGCTATCTCTTGGTAGAGCGACTTTTCGTTCCAGAAAAAAGTGAATTTTTGCACAAATTGGAACGACCGGTGCAGAAACCCCAAATGAGTTGAACGTCAAGTAACACATGGATAGGATTACAACAGCTTTCTAATAGCTTACCATCACGACTTCAGTCGCTCAAAGCATTGCTTCACACGGTGAGGGTGCGAAACGTTGCAAAAATCGGCCTTATTTTTCGATAACACAAGTTTGTCCCTACATTTTGAGGCCACGCTTAGCGCTGCGGAAATAAGAATGCAATGGGGATATAGAGCATCGTCGAAAGTACCAGAAAATAAGGTTTTTAAATTTTTTAACTCTTGGCTGGCTCCGTGACAGGCCTAAAAATCCATTAAATTGCCGCTAAGTTAGGTGGTTACATTCATCGCCAGAATTGTGACACATAAAGGCCACAGATTGTATCGGATTCGAAACAAAAAAATGAGAGAAACGCCTGTTTTAACAACCTATCAAGGTCCAAAGACCCCAAGGTCTACAGATCTCTCGGGGCAGCCATACTAATCTGAATATGATATTCAGCTATAAATGCTTATTGTTAACAGCTATCGTAAATGTGATAGCACCAAACAATGTATCTCGGGAGTAGCTTTCGAATGATATATAACAAGCCCCAATAAATTCTTACGCTTAAGGGCAGAGGTTAAAAAATTGCTTTTTTGACGATTCTGGAATGAACCGTCACGTCACCGTGTGCGATTTCGGAATTTTGACCGTTTCTTGTCCATAGCAAGAGATAGTATGGGCATGTTATATATCGTTCGATAGCTAAGTTGAAGCTACATCGCTTGATTCTATCAAATTTGCAATACTCTTTAACAGTAACGACTTATAGCCAAATATCTTATTCAGGCTGGCATTGCTGCAGCAGCCGGACCATGGGGTTTGAAGTTTTGAAACTTGTCTAGATTGTTGGACTGTGCGTTTATCTGACTTTCTCGTTTCCAATGCAATGCAATACGTGGCTTATTTACATCACATTTCCGTCAATGAATGCAACTATGCAGTTTAGTGGCAATTTTTAGGTCTTTTTCGGCCTGTCACGCCGCTATCTATGTGTTTTCAAATTTAAAAACTTTATTTTCTGGTACTTTCGAAGATGCTCTATTTTTCTATTGCATTTTCATTTCTGCAACACAAAGCGCGGCCTCAAAATTTAGAGACAAACTTGTGTTTTCGAAAAATGTGGCCGATTTTTGGAACATTTCGCACCCTCACCGAGTGAAGCAATGTTTTGAGCGACTGAAGTTCTCATGATAAGTTATCCAGAAGCCGTTGTAATCCTATGCACGTGTTACTTGACTTTCAACTCATTTGGGGTTTCTGCACCGGTCGTTTTAAGTTGTGAAAAAATTCACTTTTTTCTGGAATGAAAAGTCGCTCCATCAAGAGATAGCGAATCTCTAAGGAGCTTAACATTTGTGCGTGACATGTGCTGTGACAGTGCTTTCCAACGATGTATAACACTGCGCTCTGTTGCCCTTCCTTCGGTTGTGTCCCGAGCCCTTTAAGAAACGACACCGGAGAATGCCAAACCCCCTCCGAATAGGTATTGGTCGCACAATGACCATATAAGAATTCATCAAATCAATCCTGATTTTCACGCTCAGTCACTCTTAACCACTGTGCTATTTGTGATTCTCAGAAAACATTTTCGCCTGAAAATAATCCAGCAGATCAACCACGTTGCCGCTGGTCTGAAACATTCTCTTTACTACACGCTTTGTATGCGATCAAGCAACGCAACGTCACCACCCCTTCACTTTCCCTCTTTACGATTCAGGGAAAAAATTTGACCAATTCTTATAAAGTCATTGTGCAACCAATACCCAGTGGGAGTCTATTCGGAAGATTTTCAGAATAAACCCCAATCTATCGTCATTTTTAGCAATGTTTCCTGCTTATACATACTGTAGTTCTTGGCTTATTTCGGAAATTATTTCTTCCGAAATCTCAAATCCGAAGTGTGTCCATAATTCGGCCCCGGGTACTTATTTGGCATTCTTCGGCAACTTGATCGACGCGGGAGAAGGCAGGACACCAGGCATTTTCGATGATTAAAAACGATGAGACGATGGTGTCTTGTGGACGTGCTTTGCACAAGAGACGATACATCGCACATCGCAGTAACGATGCGATTTAGCCCTGTGGGCACGCATTGCGTTGGATCTGGGGCGGTGCTGTTTCGGCCCACAAGGGCATCAAGAGAATCGTGTGATTGCACGTTGCCGTGTAGCGTAATGTCAATGTCAATATTTTCTGGCTTTGTCAAATCAGGCAAAGTTTTGAATGGATTCTCATATAATCATTATGCGACCAATATCTTTACTTTGTATATATAAACGTATGTCTGACAATGTCAAGCAAACGCGACCCACCAAGTCTATCAGCCATGTCCATGTAAAGTCGTTCGCTGATGCACGAATAGGGTTTATGTTCGCAGTCAATCTCGCAGAAGAACTGCGCCCAAGACATCCAGCCCATTGGGGGTGTGCGCGCCAGACCATTGTTGAGACTTACACTCAATGGCGCAAATAGAGCCAATGAAAGAATAAGCGATGAGAGCAACATGGTTCATCAAATTGTATGATGATCACAACCCACAAAAGACAGAAAAAACGCTATTTAGTTGCACACCGCGTTGCTGACAGAGTTGTGCCTTGGATTCTCCACAAAGTGAGCGCACAAAAGTACACTTGTGCGCCTGGCACTTGCTACCACTGCGACAGCACAATCTTTGCACAGGTATAATTGTGGTCCTGATAAGAAGACAGGCAACGGAAAATAACGGCAGTCAAACAAAGATGTGCCACACGTTGATAAGAAAAACTGCCAAGAAATGTGCGTGCGATCTTGGTAAAGATACAGATTGAATCATGCTTGCACCAGTTGAAGACACCAATAACCAGAACAGAACTGCTCGCTGCACACTTAGTACCCACTGCATGAACACAGCAGAGGTCCGCAGGTTCAGGGGTGTTTTATTGCATTTGGAAATTTTGTGTCAAATTTTATAGCGATCGTTTTTGTCATTCCATAAAAACAGCATGAATGTCATGGATAGCACTGCTGCAGTGTGATGCACAAGCAAATAGAAGGCACAACCGGTATCTTCGATGTTTTTTTGTAAACGCCCAACTGAACTTGCCTCATGTCTCTTATCGACCAGATGTGTCAAGCACGCGTTGAACTGTATTCCAGTATTTATATTTATCAAAGGAAGACACGCAGGTAAGCACGTTTAGCGAACGACTTGGCACAAAATACAAAAAAGCACAGATGAATCATGGAGATTTCAACATTGTTAAGAGCATGTTCAGCTTTCAGCGTTTGCTAAAAATGTCAATATTTCGGAATGTGATAGTGTTGATGATTTACAAACGATAATCGCAAATATGGGAATTGTAACCGACAGAAATTATGCAGAAGGAAAAACGCCAAGTCATTGCGTGACTAGAATACAACAAAAAGCCAGATTAATGATCATTTGACCATTCCTGATCGTAATAAACGCAAGATATTGGTCGCACAATGACAATATAAGAATTCATCAAATCAATCCTGGTTTTCACGTTCAGCCACTCTCAACCACTGTGCTATTTGTGATTCTCACAAAACATTCTCAGCTGAAAATAATCTAGCAGAGCACCCACGTTCAGGATTGAAATTTTTTTTTTAATTAACGAGCTTTTTTTTAAAGTTTTTTTGACGAAAATTTTGTTTATTAGAAAAAGTGTTGCAAACGACGTTTCCGGATAAATGAAATCGATACAACATATTTTTCAAAAATTGAAAAATTTTCGCCTGAGACCGAACTTGTGTGGTGACACCCGGTAGGATTGTGCAGATTCCATGGTCTCCTACCAGTCTGAGGTTGATGTTCACTAACGATGTTACTCTAATGTATTGTAGCATGCCGTACAACGTATTTTAATGCATCTAATGCCGTATATCTGGTATACGACCATCAAAATATCGATTACAGCCCAAATCTTGCGCGTCAGATCGCCTTTGCGCGCCAGGCTTTGCACCACACCTGCATATATACATGTGTAGTATTATAGCATGCAGTAGTACATTATCGGTGCCACATCACTATAAAAGACCAGCCCCGCGCATCCCTGTACGGATTTGGGGACAACACAGGGCGCCGCAGGCAGGGTTGGGCAAAAAAAAATTTTTTTTTTTAAAAAAAGGTTTTTGAAAAAATTTTTTAAAAAAAAAAAAAATTTTTTTTAAAAATTTTCGGGGGAACAAAATGTTCTAAAACGTCCAAAAATGGCCTTTTTGGGGGTTATTTTTTGTCATTTTTTCTCAAGGGTCGACAAATTTTCTTCACAAAATCACCTTTGGGGCATGTATTTGGTACCTAAGATACCCCAAATGATGTTATTATACCTTCCCTTGGTACGTGGGACACAGTATGCATGTGCCTACATGGTACTTCGATGTCATACCCCATCAGGTCGGTCATATACGACTGATTCAGCTGCCCGACAAGTATTTCTGCAGCTTATATTCTCAATTCTGTGTGGTTTATGAGTGAATCTTGCTTATTCGGCCACAAACTGTTGTGTCCGATACCACAGAGCAGCAATCATCGGTCCATATCAAGCACAGACTGTTGGATCGTACCTAAATGACGTAAACACCCTTGATAAGTGATGCAAACCAAGTCACAAAAGTGACTTGTCAATTAAAGTTGCATTTTTTCGCGATTTTGCGCGTTTTTTAGGCAAATTTGGTAAAATTCCCCCGAATCTCAGACTTTTTAAAAAAAAATTTAAAAAAAAATTTTTTTAAAAAAAAAAAACTTGTTTAAAAAAATTTTTTTTTCCAACCCTGGCCGCAGGCGCGATTTTGGAAAAATTGTTCCGTCCACAGAAAAGTGCCATTTTTGGACATTTTGGGCAACTTTTTTTTATTAAAAAAAAGCAAAATCTCAGTTTCAAAAAAAAATTTTTTTAAATTTTTTTTGATTAACCACTTTTTTTGAAACAACCCTGCTCACGTTGCTGCGGGTCTGAAACATTTTGGTGACTGCCGGGTTTTTGTGCGATCGCGCAACGCAACATCACTGCCCCGTCACTCTCCCGCTTCACGATTCAGGAAAAAACTTGACCAATTCTTTTAAAGTCATTGTGCGACCAATACCATATTGCGTCAGTCACACATGCGACCTCTACCCAGTTTTCCCACCAAAATATCCAGGCAGGGGTCTAAAGACTTTTGGCCGCCACTGAATATGAAGCATGTTCATCCCTTTTTCGTCTCTTCAATCTCGATCTGGTCAATTTTGTCCATCCAATCAGGAATGTGTTTGTGCTTCAGCCAATCATCGCGCGACAACGATCGATACGCCAGTATCTCGGTCGCGCCAAACAGACTGCCTGCAAATCGGGATATGGTTTCATCTCAATTCAACTTAAAAATGCGTTTCTTTTTATCCAAGGCAATAAGTTACCCAGACATGACAATGTCGTAACGATCCGAGCCCGCTAAAACGACAATTGAAAGAGAAAGAATGAAAAATGTTGAATGGTCTTACAAGAGTCGGATTCTTTTTATTGACGGTGGTGGGATCCCCCGCCGGCCTATTCGGTAATGTTCGAGAATTGCGAAATTCGATAAGCGTTAATAGTTAAGGCGACCAGCATTCAACTGTCCGGAATATGTACACTATTCAAGTTCACAATTATCTGCAAGAAATCATCATCGAACATAAATCCCTGAGTAAAAATTACGTCGGGGAAGTAATCAAACCCGACCATGACATGACGCAGGCAACTTTGCCATTTAGCGCAAAAACGTCTGCTTGTCGACAAAAAACGAATAACCATTCCAAACCTCCGAGCCAAGCGACATAATTCTGCATGTTCGCCTGTTGGAGCATCATGAACTTGACGGTCCGCATCGGCAGTTTGTGTTTGTATCCTTCGTCGGACGCCAACAAATCCAACAATTCCGCTTTGAGACGCGACATAAAGCCGGGAATCAGCGCCACGCCGCCCACAATCAGCAGTCGTTCGAGCAGCGGACGACGCAAATCGATCGGGCACTGCATATCGGGGGAGGATTGGTGGTTGTTGTGATGTGATTGGCAATGAGTGATGCGGCGATGTGAAACTTATATGGCCGGCCATACATGCAGTGACCGGATCGGAAGGGGCACTTGCCATTTTCGGTCAGTGAAATGAATAATTACGCACCATGCACATGTGCGGAGTGGCACTCGGGGGACATTTAAACAAAAACAGCTACAAATTATCTATCAGAAGTGTTCGACAATAACGCAGGGGATTGGCTGGGGGATTGTCGAAACGGTGGTAACGTCAGCCGGGTGTAAAGGTCAGTGAAAATTTAAGCTCGGTGGTGTTACATAGCTAGGTGCAAACGTGAAAGATTGACTGCGTTAACGCGGAATGAAGACGGTACGATGCACAAAGAGATCAAAATCATGATTGCACAAAATCAATCAAACATAAAACGTCACCCACGTGTAGTATCGAATCGAGTATCAACTGTGTGATGTTCTTTCGATCGTCTGTGTGCGTGGTGGCGAACAATAATTCGCATACGCTTTCCCTGAAACTCAAGGAGAAACATGCTGGCAAAAAAGTAGAACCGCTCCAAATGTCCAGCCATTTGTTATCTGTTTCAATGCTTGACGGCGGGAGCACAGTTGTTGCATAGTTGCGTGAATCTTGCGCAGAAATGTGCTTTTCAATTGCCCGCTTCGACCTGTCTCCACAAACGGATGGGAGCACACGGTCTTCATCAGTGCGAGTGCACCAAAGAATGCCATGCACGCACCGGCAAGCGATTAAAATAAAGCAACAAAAAACTAAAAAAACAAATATAATAAACTGACCTAACAGCGCCGGGCACTATCAGATTGACCTGTTTGTCCACAATCGGGTATTGCACATCGGGAGGGGCAGCGGGCAAGTTGGGGTCAGCCCAGTCATGCGTTTGGTACAATCGACCTCTGTGAAGAAAAATAGAATTGATGAAATCTAGCAAATATATTAACAGCCGTGATCGAATTGAGCCACTTTCGTTTCGATCCACTGACAGTTTCTGATTTTGAGTGTTGGTCTGTTGGACGAAACACTGTGGAAATGAAACCACAATCGCCAGCAATATCTGACACAATGGCGGATCCAGGGGGGCGGGGGCACGGCGCCATGCCCCATGAAGGTGGGCACCGTTTCGGAAGAAGTAAGGAGAACAGACCCATAAATCGCAGGAGTTTCACTCTGATATACAAACATCGCACGGTACGCGCTCAGAATGCACCCATTTTCAGCCAAATGTGGCTTTGGCGCACATGAAAAGTGCCAAAATTTCGCGCGACTGCCACATATTACATAATGTGGTGTGACAGCGACAGGCGAGAAGTTCCACACAAGCACCGGACAAAAATAACCATCCAAAAATGGAACAAGCACCAGATATAAAAAGGACGTTTTGATTTTGGCCCCTGCCGTGGCCAAAAGCTGGATCCGCCACTGACTCCCTGACCAAATACCAACTTTGACACCATTATAGTTTCGCACCAACCTGTCTAATTTGGTGACAAAACAACATTTGACGAAAATGTCCTCGACGACCGAGTCGTGCTGTATCGCGTGCAACACTTCTGGATGTTCAGCGATGGGAACACTGAAAAAAATGGTCACCCGGTGGGTGTTGTTTCAGCAGCGTTACAGTCACACCTCCACATGGTGAACAGAACGGAACCCGACCAGTGGTGTCGCTACGGCTTGTTCCGCCCCAACGGCATCCGAGCCTTAAAAAGTCGAAAACTTGGCAAAACGCCGATCGTTTTTGCCCTAATTTGTTAGAAATAGCTGGTCAAAACAAGCACCGCCCAAAAATTACCATTTTTCCATCATCTCAAAACTAAAGTGCTTTATCCTTCAAATCGCCTTGCAAATAGGCTCATTTTAAATAGATTTTACAGGGTATTCTGATCATTTCAGGGCAACAACCCCCCCTGCCTGAAATCTGGTATCATGAATATTCGACCAGGAACGACACGACACAACTGGAGCCGAACCAGGCCCGACCAGTTTGTCCCCCATAGCATACTCACCATGTAGAGCACAACATAGGAGCAAAATATAAATTTGGGGACTCATTGATCGTTCCCCGCACAGCGGAGTTCACCACCTGGACGTTTGACGGTGACATTTAAGTTTTTTTTCTGCGTTTCCCAGATTATCAAAGGGCATCACAGGTCAAGCGATCGAAAGTCAATTTTATGCAAACAACGAAACATTTTCCACGCAAAATTCCGGATCGAAATGTTCCGCACGCTGGCGAAAATAAAATGAACTGCTGCAACTGTGCTGACTTCGCGACTTAACCCACCAAGGGTAATAAATAATCCCTAATCAAACGAGGTGCAGAACTCAACAACGTCGCAAATAATAATAAAAGAAAATCAATAAAAGTCCACGCGCTAACCGTTCCGTCCCCGTTCGTACGTGTGCGTGTTTCATCAATAATTCCTTGCAATGATCGTGCAATAGCCTGCCACCAACCGGACTGCATTGCCAGCAATTTAGCATCGGCACACCTTCGCTGATCTGGATGAAATAAAAAAGACGGGATCAGGTCTCGCGATATTGTGCGCCTCCGAAAGTATGTTTTCAATCGTGCCCCGTAAGAGTCACCTCAACGAGAGCCGACAAAAAATGTGATGATAAGTGCGAGTCGGGGACGATAACCGGTCAATACTTAAGGGAGTGACGAGGTAAAACATGCCTTTAGACCTGGTTTAGTCAATCTTTTTGTTACTCGATTTGGTAATTCGGGTCTGTGAGCAGGTTCGTTGGAGAACAAAATCACTGCAGCTTCAATAATCATCATTACAAAATACCAGTCCGATGACCACACGACCCCAAAAAAACAGAAATATAGGCAGATTTTATCCCTTGCGGCTTTCGGTGTTACGATTTATCACTTGCGGCTTGTAACTTCCATGCTTACTGCAAAAAATAAAACGAAATGAATAAACTCCAGTCCCGACATCGCAACCAACCGGCAACACCATGGTCTCTTTATGTCCGCAATCGACGACCAACGCACTCTGCGCTCTGAACGGCATTGTGCACAACAAATGACTGGGCACAAACAACACCGATGGAACGTTGAAATGCTCGAAGAGAATACGGGCCAGTTCGTACTGAAAATACAACGGCAAATAACAGCGCTTGTAGAGTGCATCAAGTTGAACGGCGTGTCCTTCCGTTAGGACAAAGAAACGTTTTTGTTTGAAAAAATCCCGAAACCAGTTTCCTCCGGAGAATGTGAATCGTAAACCGATATTTTTTGCGCACTCGCAAAACATCAGAAACATCCAAATTTTCTGCAGAAAAATTTCGAAAATCGCGGGAAAGTTCTCAAATCGAGCAAGAACATCTTTCGTTAGACTTTTGATCGAATTGTTCAACGTGACTTTTTTCAAGCAGCAATTTAAAACCATATTTTGCACAGATTATCCCATTTTAGCAGTAGACGACCAACGATTTGGACGAAAATGATCAAGCAAAAAACGTTTCTTCCAGTAACTTTATTTTTTGGCTACATTAACTCGAAACACTTCAAGTGTCTGAGAATTCAGGGTGATACGGTACGGTTTAAGACTGCAAAGTATGGCTGGTTTGCCTATAACCTTCCGTAAAGATGAAATTCGGACAACAACAACTTCAAACAACAACAACAACAACACAACTCACGCGTTGTTCAGTGGGCGTCAGCACTGACTCGACAACCACAACTCGACGGTCTTTGGGCATCACCAGAAAATGGCTGAAAGTGCAAAATGTAAAAAAAATGAAAATTCTCGTTTTTTTGGGAGATGTCTTCAAAGTGACAGTTGCGCACGACGTATTTTACTGATTTATGCATGTTGATATTTTGGCAGTTTTTGCACGCGCCGTAGCCAAACTTGAACGAAAACGGGCGTTTCTGACGCGCGAGGAGCACGATTTTTGGACTTTCGAATGGCATTAAAGTGAAAATGCTGCGATTTAGGGGGTCATTTTCCTTTCTGTTGTTCCGAAATTGGTGCTCCCCCTTTTGACCAAACGGCGAAGGGGTGGCCCCGTGGATCCGCCAATTCAATGCGGCGACATCCAAAAAAATACAAAATCTTATTTGCCACAAATTCTGACTGCAACCCACTTGTAATACAGCCAGTGAATGAAATCACGCGTGTTCAGCTGATCGACCCCATTTTCACCACAACGCTGGCGCGTTGGCAGAATGAATCGCGGCGCAAAATCGCCGGCAAAACCGAGTCTGCGATCAGGAAAACCAGAAATGTTTTGACGCGAACAAATAAATGAAGATGCTGTCACAGTCAAATTGATTGGACGACTAGCCATGTCAATAATAATGACCAGAAAAATTTGTAATAAATAACGAATTCAAGAACAAAACAGACCACCGACAAAAACTGA
Organism: Rhynchonema sp. JSB1_4; assembly: GCA_030248065.1. Taxonomy (NCBI): domain Eukaryota; kingdom Metazoa; phylum Nematoda; class Chromadorea; order Monhysterida; family Xyalidae; genus Rhynchonema; species Rhynchonema sp. JSB1_4. The sequence goes on from JASAMV010004411.1 coordinate 76,121, forward strand.
CACAATAACGTACTTAGTGAATCTGCTGCCAATATCCAGCACCACTGGCGCTTTTTCAGACAGTTGGACTTGCACGCGACCACCTCCGACTTGGGGTAACATTTTCTGCGGCGCTCGATTTTCTGAATCACTTGCCAAACTCAGATCATGTCGTCACACTTTCATGAAAAGAATTTGCTGTTGGATACAACACACCGTCGAAGACTGAAAACGCGAAGAGAAAAAAGCAAACAGAATGTTTAGCGTGAAAAACTGAGACCAAGAGCTGTGGCAATTCCACGGGGTGACACGGGGACAAACTAGGTTACATGTTTATCTATAAGATCAGGTAGCCCCCGTCACATATTGGGTATGTTATCAGAACATCATACCGCGCACATCCAAAAACAAACCGATAAGTCATATTTTGGTCGTTTTTATCATTTATTCATCAAAATAAATTTCATATCACAAGGGAAAACTATTGTTAAATGCGCTGTATTTTAACGGAAACGGGAAAATATTTCCACCGCTTCATTGCTTCTCTGATAGCGATGTTCGCATCTTCTCGAACATTTGGCCATAGGCATGAAGATTATGACTGAAAGGTGGAAACAGAAAGAAATATAACACAAGTCAATATATATTAAAAATTTCAAATTTACCAAAAAGCACCTACATAATCAGTAGCGTATGGGCGATTAGTTCCTTTGTGGTCAGCAAATGTTGCACATAGGCGCGTGTGTACTTGGTACAAGTGTAGCACTGACACCCAGGCACCACAGGCGTGAAATCGCGCACAAAGCTGAAATTTAAAGGCAACATTCATTGTGGGTGAACCCCTTGATATGCACACATCTGGGTACAGAACAGCGCTGTGGCTATTTCTGATGGGGAGATACTGTACCTTGGGGCCAACGAAGGGGTGGGTCTTGGTGTACCCTACTTTTGTGTCGTGTGCATACCAGTTGTGTACCCGAAACACCTTACCTTTTCTACCAGACTGCCTTAAATACTGGACGAATATTTGAAAGAAAACGTTTTTTCCGAGAGAAAACCGTTTTCTTCAACGAAAAATAAAAGACTTTGCGCCAGTATAACCATCTCATTCTGTGGGGATCGATTTTTTGGGTAAAAATGTACAAAATCGCGCGAAGCGCGCAAATTTTTGCACTTTTGGTCGATTTTTGCAAATTTTTCAACATCAAAGAGTACTTTTCGGGTGAAATTTGGGAACAATCGGAGGTGATACCGCATCAAAGAGGAGAGCGCGAGGGGCCACACACGCGAAAGGGATATACTAAGCGTTTGGGGGCCACCCTCGTTCCCCCAGCCACAGCACTGGTGCAGAATATGCCGTTAACACAAACAGACCCACAGATTTGAGTGTCCATTTGTAGCCGGTGCAGAAAATGACGGCGAACTGCGCGCGCCATTTGTGACATCACACAAAGGATTCCCGCATTATTGTTTGCAAAAAAGAAAAACACACCGAACACGACATCTTGACCTCATAAATGTTTCACGCACATAAATTGAGGCTGCTTGATTTAGATTTAGAAGTGCTTTTTCGCATCGGAGCATAAGACATAAAACACCATGAAAAGAATAAAAATCAACCTTTCATCTTTCAAATCCAAAGTCTCCCATTTGGGATCATGTATCCCGAAGCCAGCCGCGAGCACCAGAGCCCAGCCATTTTGTGACAACAGATACGCGTAGGAATTGTCGAACAGGTCGAAACCAGTCTGCACTAATTGCGCGATTTGGTCAGGGTTGTACGCGCCAGGACTGTAGCGGACGCGGTCGGGCGGTAAAATCGACTGCAAATTGGGGAAAATTCGTCAATATATGTATGTACAGTCAGTCAAGAAATTTGAGAAACGTACGCTTTCTGAGAAACAGTTGCCTGACCAGTAAAGCGCACGTTAGTTAGCGCGCTTGACGGATCAGGCTACTGCGGTTGAAAGATTCTAGGTTGAAATTGTAAAAGGCAAGGCACAGCACATTACTTTTGTGCTGAAAACCAACACGCGCTTGGTCCAATCGGCCGTTAATAATGTTGCGATATCTTTCAAAACAGTGTGGTCTAACAAGATACCGTAGTTCTGGCTCGATCAATTCACCACGAAAAAGACCAGCGTGCACGGTCTCCTCCAACTAACCAGACATTTGGTAACGTTGGCGAGCATTTGTGATGTGAATGAAACATAAGTAAGATCACCGAAACGATGCATTGATTCGAACACGTAGCCTGGAATAGTGATGTTTCATAATATGTGTAGGATGGTATACTCTGGCAATTCTTTCGGGAGAAACTTTTCAACCGCGTTGCCTGATCCGTAAAGCGCATTATGCGTGCACTGGCTACGGAAGTCACGTGACCGCTATAGCCAGTGCACGTATCCATGCGCTTTACGGATCAGGCAACGCGTTTGAAAAGTTTCTCCCAAAAGAATTGTCAGAGTATACGCATGCGCTTTTTTTGGCAATGGCTCAGAGTCGAAATGGCCGTGACCCAGTTTTGCCTCAAAATAATTTTCACGACACAAACCATTGTGAGCAAAGCGCCTACCACTAATCAACAGAGATATGAAAGAAACAAGAAAAATAGAAAAAATTATTTCGGATCACCAAAGCAGCCAACCATCGACAGACAGTTCCGCGACCCATGTGGCACACCGTGTGCTTGTGTCACTGTCACCCAGACAGGTTATGGAGGCGAAAAGGTTGAGCTGCAAGCAAACCTTAAACTTATATTCTATAATCACGCAATACTAATCGCTCCCGAAGGCCTTTATCCACAGTAAACTTCCTGCTTAGCGCTACAATCTGTGAATTAGCAGCCGTATCAACTTTACGGGCAACTACTGACCCAAAGACAGTCGGAGCAACGATTTCAACCAGCGCAAAGTTGCTCCCGAACACGAAGCCAGTTGCGCTGGTCGGAAACAGTGTTGCACCCAAAATCCCCACGACATATTGGCTGGACTTCACAAAACAAAGTCAAGCTCAACGTCAAAGTTCAAAGTCAGATGTTTCGGCGTCACGCTGGCTCGTGCAGCAGACGCGATTTTCTAAACGAAGGGTCAACTTTGACACATTATCGTGCATGATCGGATGCGTTTCTCGGGATACTGTTATTTTAAGGACGTGGCACAAGCGTTTCAGAAGATTATTTCAGAGTTATAATAATTTCTGACTAATGGTATTGAAATAATGTGGCGATCATTGACCGCAGTCAAAATTTTTTGCACCCCCGTTGGTGATCGTCCATTCATTTCTTTGCCTCTCTTCAGAAATTCATGAAACTCAGAAATACTCACAAAACGCTTCTGTTACATCCCTATAATAATATTTTGGCTACATAACCATCCAGTCTTACACAAGAATGCGTCAAAGTTGACCCTTCGTTTAGAAAATTGCGTCTGCTGCACGAGCCAGCGTGACGCCGAAACATCTGACGTTGAACTTGGACGTTGAGCTTGACTTTGTTTTGTGAATTCCACCCATTGCCATGCCAAGCTGTGGTGGTCTGAGCTAACTCGTAGTCGCAGCGCTTGCCCGCAAAGTTGACACGGCTCCTCACAACGGTAAAGGTGAACTGCATGCGAAACCAGAACGAAACGACCAAAAAAACACCAACATTCTCGTCCTTCAAGCAGTCAGATGTTTCACGCGCGAACATTTCACCGCGCTGCAACGCTTTGTTGTATCGTTTGCACTTTGTGTTCGAGCCTAGATCACTATCCACCAATATTTGAGCAATGTTTGGTCGAGCGTGTTTGCAGAATTGGGCATACGCGTCCGCAGTCAACTGAACGGTTGGCGGATAATTTTTTCTTTCTTGGAAACCAATCATGCAAGCACAAAGATGCACGCTATAAAGTAAGAATAGTGGAACATTTTCTTATTGAGCCTATTGATATTTTCAGCAGCTTTTACCACTGTGAAGCAGCAGCCAGCCAGCCACTTGCGCACTGGCTGCCTACCACACACGCCTGTTATCCTCATGCAAGTGGACACACATGGATCCAGCTACAAAACTAGCTTTATGTCAAGTCGAAACCGTCGCGACCCGATTGACAGCAAAGTGCACGCCAACTTTTGCGAATATTATAGTAAATTTCCAATTTGGCTGCCTCATGCATTTTTACAGACGCAGGGAAACTCCCGTTCGAAGTCGAAGCAGGCAACAAACTGAACACACAGTGAACAAGCCACGCAGCTGAGACATACAGTTTTTGTGTGACTGAGACATTCGAAACACACGAGAGCCAGCTGCGTGGTTTGTTGACCATGTGGTGTGCTTGTTTCCTGCCTCGACTTCGAACGGGAGTCTCCCTGCGTCTGTAAAAATGCATGAGGCAGCCAAATTCGAAATTTACTGCACTAATTACCCTGCTAAATATCGCATATTAAAGATGCCGGACAGACATACGTGCCAACCTGTCTCCTGCCACCATATGTCCACACCGAGCACGACTGTTTGTCATTGTATCCAACGTACATCTCAACTGCCGGGTCGTTTTGTGTCACAAACACAACGGCATCAGACTGCAAAGCGAACAAGAAAATATTTTGTTTGTAAATTGGCGAAAAAAATATGATAAACGAACAGGCATGCCAGCAAACCGGCTCAGCGACAGGCCGGAGTTGGCCAGCACTGGTAACCAGTCGATCCTGCAAGTGGAAATAGTTTGGATGTTTTTTGTGTTCCGCGACATTCCGGCTTATATAGTCCTTCACTTTATTCTCGGTCCAAACAAAGTATACAGCAAATGTTTCATCGCAACAGCAGCCATCAAGTGACACGCGCATGTTTCGACGAGCCACGTTGTCGACCTGTTGGTTTTCAGCCACGACGATGACTACTGTTTTCAAGGCGTTGAAACATTTTCTGTATACCGTCTCTGGACCGTTATAAAACGGAAAGACTATACTAATGTGGTCCACGCATGCGCGTATATTTCGTGCCAACGCGGTAGAGAGTCTCAAGCCGTCAAAAACTCAAAAGCGTTCACGCCCTTGTGGCCCGATCGGTTTTCGGCCGAATTTTGAACAAGCACTGGACAAAAAATTTTCGTCCGCCGGGTCCCCAAAATTCAAGCCTAGCCAGCCCCTGGGTTCAGACCAGATCTCATTCTGTCATCAAGAAGACACATTTACAGAAAAAAAGAATACTAAAAAAACAACAGAAATAAAGAAACAACAACTTACACAGTTGATAAAGGCACCACAAACAAATCCAAAGTCGACGATTGCTCTATGCGGGTCATATGATCGTCATAGATGTCCCAGGTGATATGCGGCAACATGCATGCACGTGTGTAGTGCTAAATTGTGGGCGAGCAATTTTGCAAATATCTGTACATAAATGATAAAGGCAAACGACACCAACACGAACCCGATTTCGAAGGTGGCAGATTAATGAAACATTCATACGTGGTTGCTGATTTGGGAAATGTTATACGTTGAAGAATACAAAATGGAGCACGATGATTTTCTCTTTCTATTCGTTTTGAATACACACCACCTTCGAAATCGAGCTCATGTTGGTGTAGTTTGCCTTTATCATTTTTATCACACAGAGCATAAAAAAATCTTTTTTGACATAACGGTTGGACAACTCCCTAAGAGTGACTGAGAACGAGAAATCACAAACAACGTGTGAATGAACCAACCATGCAAGCCGGAGTTCGCAGCGTTCGTCCTTCATATACCAAAGTTCCCACCCTGCCACTGGTACTGGCGGCGCAAGGCTCAAAGCGTAATATTGGAGCGGTCATTTTGACAGCACAAGCACGAGAACAATGAAGTTTGAGAATTCGAGCAAGTTTCATGCGAAACGTTCTGGAAAGTAATGTTTCAACAAACTACAAACACTGACAGCCCAGGAAGCGATAAATGAGATATTACAAAACTGATATAAACAGTTTCAGAATTAAAACAAGACGAAAATTGCCACAAAACAATGTGTACAAGTCATTTTATCCGACTAGGAACTGGCTTCATAAATGCATAAAAGTATAATACAACAGACATATACAGTACATATGTAGCACAACGGCAGTGTAATTTTCACAGAAAAAATAGCATAACAACAAACTATCTCAAGTTCGACCCGCAAATAAGGTATCCAAACCCTCCAAAGCCCGTTTCCAATCATGTTTATAGGCCAACAAATAGCCCTGCACCTGAGCTGGTGTGATGTCAGTGCCTTTAGCAGCCCGTCTGATCGAAGTCACAAAATCGTGCACAATGTTATCATCGAGTTGTGAAACATCATCTGCATAAAACGCGCGAAACATTGCTACCAACTGGCTGTCTGTGCACGCACCGATGTATTGTTGTAGATCGACGCGACCTGAGTGAGACATGAATTAAGTCGATACATAAATTTTACGATGGTCAAACTTTGTTATCATGCTCATCGGGCATAAAGGCACTTTCACACGTTGCTATCAAGGTAGGGGTAGCTAATCGCGAACCAATCGCAGCGCGCCAACCACATTAGAATCGGCAGCGAGTTTGATTAATTTTACATGTCATCACACTTGGTAATCGCACGGCATATGCGTTGCTCAATGCTCACATGAGATTTTCAACCTTCACGGTGGTCAAAATGAATAGTATCAATAAATTGCGCAACATCCGAATACAAAAGTCCAAGTATTGATATGATATGACCAAAGATTATCTCTCCAAGGAATGAAATCTTTCACAACGATTGCCATAAAAATGAGTTCAGAATTCCACTGAATGATCATGTATGAAAGCAAACCAGTGAAACATCAGCAAGCCAGCACAACTAACCGGGCCTAGTAAGTGCCGGATCGAGTCTTTGCGGATAGTTGGTGGTCATGAATAATAGACGAGCCTCTGATGATGACACACCATCAATGGCGTTTAGTAGACCACTCAACGTGACGTGAGGTAGACCCTGACGGGGAAAGGGGGCGTATAGTTCGTGAAAGTATGAAACATTAACTGCTGGTCAAAAGTATCCTAATCTCGCGCGACGTTTACCAAAAACCTCCGTTTTGCTATAAAAACGGTGTGTTTATTGGTATTTTAATTTTGACACTATCGGGAATCGGGTTATTTTCGAAGTATCGGGCATCCGCATACCTCGATACCGATCCCTATTTGGGAAACGTTACACGTTGTAGAATACAACATGGTGTATGAGGATGGGATATTCTCTTTCTTTTCGTTTTGCAATCACGCCATCTCCGAAATCAGCTCTTGTTGGCGTATTTTGCTTTCATTTTATTTTTGAGCACTATTTTAATTCCAGGCACAACAGACCATTCCACAGATCATTTGAACGACTTTTCACATGGGCCTTTACAGTGTCGGTAAAACATTTTCAGTCCGTATGCCGACCCAAGCTATAAAAATGAGATCGTCACATCTTACGAACATTTTCAGCCCGTTTCGTTGAAGAAAAAAGATGATTTCGGTCTTGTGAAAGCAAATCCCCACTCTGAAATCAACCTGATACGCGATCTGTGTATGCACATCCACATCATGCTCACGTGATTTGGCCACAAACGCAGCGTCTACGTCTTCGAGTAGTATTAACGACTGAAACATCATTTATGAATTCCCTGTGAAACATCAGCTAGTTGGGCGGTCAGAGATTCATACTTTTCACAAAGTCGATATTAAACTTATGGCTGGGTCCGGGTGATGTTTGGATCAGGGATATTCCGACGAGTTATGCTACATGTACATTACCGGTGACACCAATTGCGACCACCGTTTTCCGTAGGATGTCTTTGAACGAATTTTTACACTGGTCAAAAATAGCCCACAAGAAGTCACGTCGTGCGTGATCTGTTGACTCCGATCCGGAGAATGATTACCAAGTTAGCCCCCGGCTCCTTTCAATCTTACGTGAAAAATCGACCAGCCAGCCCCTAACCCTAAGTGGCGCCATATTCAGCAGATGATTCAACCGATCGTCAGTCAACGTGCGTTCGCTCAGTGACAACATACAGATGCTGTGGTTGAGATGGCCAGCCAGTGCACCTGCATTAACAAATGCGCACTGGTGTCGTCTTGAACGTTTTGTTTGAAGGCCATCAACTTGGCTGTTACGTTATGTCCAACACAAACAATCAGGCCTTGCTGAGACCTGAGACAAGGTGTATACTGGCGGAAAAACCGGTTTTTTATATTTCGTGAAAAAAACCGAAAAAAAGAACGAAAAAAAACCCGATAAAGAACCGCAGTGTATAAGGATAGTGGAAGCCCAAATAAGGTATTTTTGACACTTAGTAATGTTAACACAGACACTACAGTGGTGCCTATGGGTGTTTTTGATGCTCACTGTGACTAAAATAGTTGAAACAAGCCACATTGACATCGCCCGCGCTTGGCCAAAGTTGTTCTGAACGAAAATATTTCCCAACTTCTGTCTAAAATAGGAGAATTTCGTGAAAAAAGACCGATGTTTCCCGGGGCTGAGGTTTTTTTCGTTTTTTTCACGTCCCAGATGGACCCGTTTTTTCGGTTTTTTTCCGTGAAAAAAAAAACGTTTTTTTTCATCCGCCAGTATAGGTGCTTGGATGAAAAAGTCTTCGCGCCTGGGAGCGTCATAAACATAATAAACAAAAACACACATAAATCGACTTCAAAACTGACCTATGAAAGACGATTTACCACAACCAGGTGGGCCATGTAACAGGTAGCCACGACGATACGGTATGCCGCGTGATAAATACCTGAACATAAAACAAATAGATGAAAACAGTTTTGCGCGAAGTTTTGCACAGAAATTTCCGGAAATAAACATTTTTACCAGTCCGAACTGCCAATAAATTCGGTCACATCGTCCACTATTTTGTCCGCCACGCCCGTGTCGAGAACCACTGAATTCAGAGGGCGTTTGCGTCTGAAAATATCGACATAAAACGCCATGATTTGAGGGTCTTGCTCTTTCTGTGGACGGCTCAAGGGGGCGTTGCGTACCCCTGCGCCCCTCCCCCAGATACGCCCCTGTAATTAAACAATTTGAGTGATACGATATAAGTTCAATCAGGCGCGTTCGGAGCAAGCGGAAGGGGGCACCAGTGCTGTGGCTGGGGAGGGCCCCCAAAAGTACAGTATCTTAACCTCGCTAGTACGGTATGTGCGCCCCCACGCTTACGGTACTGCACCTTGCCCTCTTTGGTATGGTATCCCCTATTTTCTAATGACGATGCCGCAGCAGTGCGTTTCTAATTCTGTTCCCCGATGCGAATAGCTACAACACGGCATCGTCAGTGCGAATGCACCAGCCACGACCGACCACTATATCCACACTAAAATATTTCCAAACAAATGCGAATGCTAATGCAAGTCAAATGAAACAAGCTACCCCACGTTATAACCCAACTCAAGTTTGGGGTCGAGATTTCAGAAACCAATGAAAGAGATTAAGAATGTGTCCTTGTTAATCCAAGCACGACACTCAGCAGCAAACATACTGAAATGTTTCATTGACATGCTGGCAGCGCACATGCACAAAGCTCACAGCGAGCATGTGAAACATTGTTGTTGTTAGATTCCACAGGCAAACTTTGACACGTTTTTTTCCAGCTGCGTGATTGAATCGAAATTGTAATCTCGACCTAAACTAGAAGTTCAGTTATAACACGGTCCCGCGTGTTTCCTTGGACCAAGAAAAACAGGAAACACCATAGCAAAAATAATAATGGATTTGGCAGCAAACATAAAACAACAAAAAAATCCAGAGCGCTAAATCATCAGAGCGAAACGGGCAAAACGCACTGCTGTTACATTATTATCTGACAAAAATTCAGACACCCGAACCTAGGATGCCCGAATGGTCTCCACTCATGCCCAACCGGTTGATAGACAATGGTCGATGTCTCCATTTGTGCCAGCGCCATGGCGTGCGCTTCGTTGAGAATAGAGGTGAGAAATGACGGACTGGTGCCTGTATTGTCAAGGGACAAACGTTTGAAACATTCAATTCGTCAGGCTGGAAGGTTGGAGACTTTTTTTCGCAAGTCTGCTGGATTAGCCCGCACTGATGATGACCTGATGCACCGCTCGGCCGTTGGTGAAATCGGGGCGGAAAGGGCAATGGAAAACACGCTGCATGTTTTGATCGGTTTCGCATCGGTTTCCACATGAGGTAATCGTTTGAGGTGAATAGGCTTCGAAATTTTCGTATAAGAACTATAGATCTGCATGGCCAGAAAGCAGCGACACGAACCGAAAGTGGTCAACGTCACCGTTTCGTACGGAATGCGAATGTCGCGCGTTTGCACGTGCTGCGCGTGACGATTGCGCTCAACCTAAAAGAAAAAAAACGATATTTTTGAATTGATTAATATGACTTCTAAAACCACCAGACACTTGCCTGAGATGCCCTGACAGACAATCAAGAGACTATCTACTTTCCTAATAGTAACCATCTCAACTCAGGCATAGTCAGCATACAGTTACTTTTCATAATGATGCAAAATGCCAGATCCCCAAATCATCTCACTATAAACAGGATTGACCGCAAGTTCGTTCGTTCGAAAAATAATTCAGCAATTCACAGCTGAGCGCCGACCTTAACAATCCGGCCATGGTGGATGAGAAAGTGGTCACCCGGACTCGGCACCAGGTCGACCTGTGACTCAACGAATCCAGTTGGCAGCTGGTTGAATGATGTATTCGCGCTGAGATGTCGCGTGAAACGACCGCGGTTGCGCGCGATCCACGTCAACAGCCAGTCGAATGATCGGAAATTATGATCGATGATATCAAAATTGGTGATCGCATCTGACTTGATCGCACCGACGAGGCCTGGCACCTCGCCCGTCCGTGAAAACAGGCCGAAACGGGCCAAACTCACCACTGCTGCTACATTGTTGCGTTCGCATGGCAGGGCGTGATTCTTGCGTTACGGATCTTAAGTAATTCAACGGAGCCACTAAGTTCGTTCAGCTTATTGGTTATTCATCTTAAGTCGGCGAACATCTTTTACGCTGGACGAGATTAGTGGCGTCACTATATTTCTTAATATCCTTAATTCAAAGAAGTCACGTGCCACGGCAGATCACATCCGATCCGATCACCAAATTTGATATCGCTCTATAAATATGTTGCTGCTCTTCGTGCGAACAGGGGGCACGAAAAAAAAACAGTAGAAGATAATTATGACGCCCGTGAAGGTCCGCATTTTCAAAAAAAAACAATCGCTGTAGCATTTTGTTAGCCTCCGCTGATCACAGAGATTCATTGCGATGAACAACGACATCATTGTTTCGATCACTCTCAAGTGATCCGTTTGTGGCCAAAATCTAACACAGCAGTATGACCCAGGTACGCCTGTTCCCCACTGGTTTCCCCACAGACTGACGGTGCACCAGTACAACGTCAGTACCAGAGCACCTATTATGAGAAGATCTCGGGCTTCATGAACGCAACGATAACCACCTGTAATTTGGGGGATTGAGAAACAATCCAAGAAAACCAGCCCAAGATCACCAACTGAACCTGTCAGTATTAGCGACTTCAATGGATATCATTAATCGATTCCTAACCACCATCGAGCCTACCACCGCCGATCTACGTAATAACGCTGCCGCGAATCCAATGCCTGCAAAACAGGACACTTGGTTAGCCTGATTGTCAGGTACACACTCCATGACTAATGTTGTAGCATTGTGCGTGCCACTGCCAAATTTGTCTGGAAACTCGAACAACTCAACCAACCAAACAAGCCAGCTCCGGCGCCAAAATACGGATTATCAGCGAGTGACGTCAAAGCTTCTGGTATCGGCATGATAAACTAAAAAATTGAACTCAATAAAATATAAATCAGAAGGACAATTATGGGCAATCGGCACTGAATCTGAAACAAGTGCATAGAAAAATTGCACAGGCGGAAGCGGGCCTGAATAATGGTGAAATTATCAAACCAGGTTGATTTCCAGTTTTTATTCCAAAGCACATTTTTCGTCAACACCATGAACAAAATTCGACAAACAAGATACATACTAGCGAGATAAGACTCGACAAACAAGGACAATGTAATCACAAAAACATTGCTCAACACTGATTTTAAATAACATAGTTGTTGTAACTGCTGTCAGAGTTCACAACAAACTCACTCACAGGCACCTAGCTCTCTTGACCAGAGTAGCATATATGGACTACGATTGAAACAAAAGACACGCAAAGAAAACGAAGAGAAACTCTTTTCGAAACAACTAGGTTTTACAAAATACGAAAGAACAAAATCAACAACAGTGGAACACAGCTGACAGAAAAACATACAGTCAGCGCCCCTTATGATCACCCTCCCTCCATGCCGTCAACATTCAACATTAATAGACATTCTCCATATCCCATAAACAGAGCGAACCGTATGATCAACAATGGTGTTCAATCAAAAGATCCAATCTACTTCACGCCTTCTCCATACCCTCCTCTCCAATATCAGTATCAGCTGTTTCATTATCGTCTTGTATCGAGCGATAGCTGATCTCGAACGGCGAGTTCTGTCCGGCTTTCTGTGCTTGTTCACTGTAAGCGCGTTGAAAATAGGGCGACGGTAGAACGTCACGACTTTCCATGCGAATCCACAGCTTTTCAATGTCTTCAAATGGAGCGGAACGCGCTGAAAGTGAATATAAAAGCCTACGACAGGCAGGCTGACGTTTTATACATCTTGGCTGGCACTTGCGTAAATTAATTTAACGGAATGTGTGGATATTATTTTGCAGGCTTCCTGGAAAGTTTCACAAAAAGAGAAACTGGCACCCTGGTAACTGACGCATGAATTTCGTTTAGTTAATGCATGTCACCGAAAGTTGATGTTACACGGGGTGGTCATAAGCGAAACGATGGTCATCAGAAACAACACTTTCGTGGGAGCCATCGAAATTTGACAAAAACATACAAAAAATTCTGACAAACAATTTAGCGAATGCGGTCGACTTCGGTCACGGGAATCAACAACATCCGAAGGCAAGATAAAAAAACAAAAAGCGCTATTTCGCCACCCCCCCCCCCAACCTATCAGTATTTTCAGGTAACAACTGTAGGCGAGCCCAATGCTGAGTCGTTCTGACATGTTGTGTGTTGGCATCGAGAGGAAAGCATCCAGCATTTGCAGCTGCAGGAAAAAAGTACAATCGTTTTGCAAGTGGTCCATCGATAATTCTAGAGATACTGCGTGTGTTATGACGTCACGTTTTGACCGTTAGAGGTGGTCGCGGCAAATTTTGATCAGAGTAGGGGTCATTATTGTCAGACTGCTAAAAAACACGCTTTTCCAAATTGGTGGTATCAGTAAGTCGAGAATTCGAGCGGCAGATAAAAACGGCTTTGCCCAAAAAAACAAATTTCACACACCATTTTGGGTACAATTATACACATTTCGCATGGTGGCCAATTTTGGTTCGGAGAAAAATTTTTTGTAGTAAACATATTTCCCGGCAAAAATTGTAACTTTATCTCGTCAAGTCAAAACAGTCACGTGGTCAGGTCTGATCACCAAGTATGATGCAAAACAACCCGAAAAACCCGACCCCCACAAAAAAAACTAACATTATCATTATCCACCGCCCGATTGCAGAACATTACAAACTCCCGCTGTGCGGCCATTTGCGGCGAGCGCATGGCGGGAATTTCGAATATTTGCTCGGCCTGTTTCAATTTGCCGGCTTCGATCAGAGCGAACGCGATCGGATACAGCGGTGCTGATTGGTGGATCTCATTGGCGGCAAAGTCGTAGACTGCAAACATTGCGTGGTGGAGGAATATGGTCAGGTCTGTTTGTAGTCTGGGGACACACAAAAAAATCTTTTAGTGAACTAATCTCAACTTAGTGGTGAAATTCGAACCATCAACGGCCGTGAGTGTCTTCGAGAGACGGAAAACACCGAGTTGAAGTTGAATATAATCCAACAAAGAACAACGATACAATCATTTCTGCCGTTTGACTAAAACACATTGAAATGCACTAATAAACACTGAACTTTTCAGTCTGACTAGTTTTGTCCTCAGGCTGTATTCCACAGCACTGGTGTAGTAAAAATGCATTGAGTCTTGCCTGTTTCATTCCATCGTTACTGTAATTTGCGGCTCGATGTATTGTTAATTTCGCACCGAGCTAGACTAAGATGTCACTAGACACAGATGGCAGACAGACTGATCCAGGCTGCCAGAACACTGTCGAGTTTCTGCGTGTTTTTCGCCGGCATTTTCACGGACCGGCGGCAGGCAGGCGGTGCACCCGGGCCCTCATCACAGACATCCAACAGTAGGGTTAGAGAGATGTCGGGTGTCGGGTGCCAAAAAAGTGTAGGTGTCGGGTGTCGGGTACCCCCAGATGTCGGGTGTCGGGTTTTTTGGACCCGACACCCGACAGCCGACACCCGACACTTACGGTTCAAAACATCAGTTTTGCTGAGAGAAGAATTTTGGGAGAAAATTTTCTTCGGATCAAATGTTTCCGAAGACGCAGAATGTGACATTTTGGTGTTTATTTCGTGTGAAAATACTTGAATTCAGTAACCCGAGCCAAAAAATTGCACTAACGATGCAAATGAGCAAAAATTTGCCTGTTTTTGTTACAAAAACAGGTGTCGGGTGTCGGGTTTTTTTCAAAAACTAAATGTCGGGTTTTTTTACAACTGTCGGGTGTCGGGTGTCGGCTTTTTTTCTCAGATGTCGGGTGTCGGGTGTCGGGTTTTTCCAGATGTCGGGTGTCGGCTGTCGGGTGTCGGGTACCCCCCCGACCTCTAACCCTATCCAACAGTAACAAACACCAAACACAACAACAACAACACTAACAATCCTCCAACGCCTCCTTGTCGGCCTGTTTGAGTATGGCGAGGAACAACGGATTCAACATCGACACAACGGGCAGAGATCGAAAGCCGGCCGGTGCGCTCAAACGTTGCCGAATCGCCACCTTCGCAAACTCGATCGCGCCGTGAATGTCGTTTCTGTGCAACAAAGTCACTTCTGAAATACTTCATCTTCACACTTCATGGTCAAACACTGGTGGCAAAATCAGTAAAAATGCAATAAAATCACGAAACACCCCCAAGGTGAAAGATGTCACGTGATTATGCCGAGCCCACCCGTCCAAAAGCCAAAACACTTCGTCATGAAAGGCCTTAAATTCGGAACGACCGTGGTCAGAGCGTCTTTTTCAATAATTATTTAGGATAAGGATGATTACTTCAAAAACAATTTTTTCCAAATTCTTTTCAACTTATGCATAGCATATTTTTCACCATTCTCTGTCTGTTTCGGAAAATTATTTAGTTATGCTTTCGCACCATCATGAGAGATCTTCACATTCACGGACGGTTGCAGCACATTTGTTTCACGCTCAACGCAAAAAATGGCCATTTGCGAAAGAGGCTGATGTTACACGGAAAGTACTTGAGCGACTGCCCAAACTACAGCACTGGTTGGTGGGGCTAATCCTACGAAAAAATAAATGAACCAAAAAAGAATGAAACCGAGCTGCAATTTTAATTTTGCGCGACGAACTCCAACAACACAAAATAAAAAAATAAAATACAAAACACAAAATATATTCAATCCATAAACTCGCTAACTCTCTCAAGTACGGCTGCAGCAGCGTTTTGCCGATGTCGAACTCAAAACTGGCGAGACCGTGATTCTGCAGTTTCGTGCAGAATTCGAAATACCGCGGCACGTCCTCGCCCGAACAGCCAATCAGCGCGTCGCTCAGTGCCTGCAGCCAATCAGCTTGCACCCGACGTAATTCAGACAGTGCACCGGCGTGAGCGGTTTGTGCGGTAATACCGACTATGCCAGCTGGAATATATTTAGGAGTATTGTACGACGCTTTGGTCCCGGGGCACAGGTTCAGGCCCGGCTGGAGCCTAAGCCTAAGCCTATAAATTGGGTCAAATATGCTGGGCCTGAATCGGCCGGGCCTGAAAACCTGGGACCCAAGTGGTCAACCTTCGACGTCAACTCAAGCAAGCCCAAATGAGCGCGCGAGAGATTATCAATGGAAGTTGACAATTTGAGTTGGCGATACTACTGTAAGTAAGCCGATGTTTGCCGCACGAAGTCAATAATGCAACAGCAGTGAGCGTTGCCCATTTCGGTCTGTTTTCACGGACGAGCGAGCTGTTTCAACTCAAAGCCAGAAAAACACCGGCTGATCTAGCCACAGAACAGTGTAAAACATTTCGAATTCGAACACACTGATGTCCGTGATCTTTCTCTCTCCTTGGCGCTTTTTGTAGCTTTTATTTGCTGTGGTTTTGTTATACCTAACCAGTGTTGTAACTATTTTCATTTCCGTAATTGTCCCACCCGGTCTTGTAACTGTGCTTCTATCACTCATTTACGTGCATGGTCTTATGCGTCACTGAGAGCAATAAACCAAACCAACCAACAATGTTTTTAACAAAAAAAAACCAGCACTTACCAAAATCTTCATCATCTTTGAAATTATCCGCCATAAACTGATTGGCCGCATCGAGCCCGCGTGCACGGAACACCAATCTGACTAGATGCGCCATCGGACTCGCTTTCACCACCGATTTAAGCTGCTTGTGTTGGTGGTCGAGAATCGACTTTCTGAAACAGCGCATTCTTGGTGGTTATTGGTCGCACAATGACCATATAAGAATTCATCAAATCAATCCTGATTTTCACGTTCAGTCACTCTTAACCACTGTGCTATTTGTGATTCTCACAAAACATTTTCAGCTAAAAATAATCTAGCAGATCAACCACGTTGCCGCAGGTCTGAAACATTCTCTTTACTACATGCTTTGTGTGCGATCACGCAACGCAACGTCACCACCCCGTCACTTTCCCTCTTCACGAATCAGGAAAAAAATTGACCAATTCTTATAAATTCATTGTGCAATCAATATACATCGTTGCACCAGGGCAAACAAGAACGACACAATTTGCACGCGAAAATAGGTCGATTGTTTATTGGTCAACGCAATAGTAGGTTCTAGCAGTGAAATTCTCGCGCTCCATCAGGGCAGCTTCACCTGACGCGACCAGAGGCGACGATTTGCGTTGGCGACCAGGCGATAAGCCGAAAAGCGGCGCAGAAAATGAATTGTCGCACTAATTTTGACCGGCGTTAAAAAAACTGGTTCGTCCCGCGAAATGCAAACTGGAGACTAATTCATATTATAGCTGCAGTTTATAAAAATATAAATTTCCGAAAAAAAACACAGTTTTTCCCGATGTCTTTTTTCGGTTGGTCGCCTGTTCAAGATGGATACGTCTTGGCAACACATGGTCCAAGATTTCTGCGAGACAAAAAAAGAGACCAAAAGACACAAAAAGGTGTGGGGGTTCTGCACGATTTGCGAAGGTAACAACCGTCTTGTTGGAAAATTTTTTAGTTTGTTCCGAAAGTTTCTGGTATTTTTTATGCGCCGGGAGAAAAACGTTATCTTGGCCTTCGGAAACAGGGAGAAGAAACAAATGTTTTTTCCACGCTCAAACATAATTCACATCAATCAACCCACAATTCCTTCCACGCATCCAGCGCGTATTCGACATTTTCCGGCGTACTTTTGATGATCACCCAGAAGAAAGGTCGATAATCAGTGTTGTCTGGTCCAGTTACATTGATGAACTTGTGCAGGCATTCGCAGGCTTTGGATAGATCCTGATTCTGCAAGGAAATTGGTGAATTCGATATAAACGATAACGATTCAAAACTTGGTGATCGGAACTGTTTTGGTCACATGATGATGTTCTGCTTCGAAAACTGCGCTCAAGAATATTTCAGGACAGTTCAGTCAGACAAGCTGTCTAAGAAGTTGAAGCATAAGAAATGTTTCCTGTCTTGCATTTATGGAAAGCGGAATTTACTACGTTTTGATAATAGGCGAAATCCAAAAAAACAAACAAAAGAAAACGAACTCGCAAAATGCAGATCGCTAAGGGCGGCCTTACGTAAAACAAGGAAATAGGAAATATTTCCTGTTTCCTATTTCCTAGTTTCGAAAAAAAACCAAATAGGAAATAGGAAATATTTCCTACTTCCTAGTTTCGTCTCAAATTCCCTAAAAAACAGTTCTAACACACAAAAGATTTCCAATTTCCTAGTTTTACGTAAGGCCGCCCTAAAAGGGGAAATGTTGTTGGCTCTATTTTCTAGGTATTTTAATACATGTATGTTTTAGTATTCGGGGAAAG
>JASAMV010004412.1:0-13601 GCA_030248065.1 Rhynchonema sp. JSB1_4
AAGGGAAATGAATCTGATGTCCATTTGGTCAGGTGACCCATCTAAAGTGCTTAAAGGGACCGTGCGAACAATTTGGAGTCGACGATTTTATAAAAAATTGGGATCCGGGGAGTTTGTTTGAGTGCCAAATCGGGATTTCGGTTCAGATCTTGCATTACCTTTAATGAGACAGTTGTAGCCATTTTCAACCACTAAATGGGTCACAGTCAGTATTCGAACTGGATTGCTTGTCGGGATCGAGATCTGGGAATATAAATCAGGCTCGGGATTTTTTAATCGGAATTGAATTTTTCCGGATCGGCATTGATAATCGGGATCGGGATCACAGTTTTTGGCACAATACTACTCGCATTACCGGAAATATTTCGTTTTTGCACCCCGTAGTCGGGCTTGAAAACACCAGCGCAGTAAAAGTGAAACGAAACGAAACAAAACTCGACAATTTTTCATTCGCGTTTATGTTGTCATGCTTGTTTTTTGTATCACACAAATGTGATACAACTCAAACTTTTAGCAGCGTTTATCCTTATAAGAATTCCCATAAGCATGCCGGATCGAAAACGGGATCCGGAAAATTAATCGGGATCGGGGGGATTTCGGGACCGTATCGGGATTGAAAATCTCCGGATCGGGATCCCGTTCGAGCACTGGTCACAGCCGTCTCGTTAAAGCTGGTATGTAAAAACTGCCCCAAAAATGTAATTTAGCACGAAAACGTGCCTCCGGATTCCAATTTTGAATAAAATAGGTTACATGACCAAAGTAGCGCGTGTCCTCTTTAATCGCTTTATAGGGGTCACGTGACCAAATGTGAACCAGTTCGGATTCCCCGACTTAAATTACTACACCCCTGACCCAACTTTTCACCAAAATGTTTTTCTGGGGGTGAGATGGGGATTTAGTGGTCTTGGCGTACAGGCCTGCCTAACACAATATATCGCGCTTACAGCCAGCATATAACTATCAGTGGTGGATCTCTTTCGCTGGCTTCGAACAAGTGCCGGGCATGGGCGAACCGGCGGGCGGATGGAAGTGGTTGGATGGTCCTGGCGGCACTCTAGGTGCGTTTCACGCTGTTTAGTTAGTTTTATCGTTCAAATGCGGTACGGCTATGTCAAACAACCGCTCAAGGCGTGACACAAGTGATCTAGCCTGTGTAAGCCGGCAATTGCCAGAAGAAAGATGATGACAAAATAATGAAAGCAGTAAAACGAGCACACCACACGATCTTCCTCCCAGTGAGCAAGACAAATTATGGTGAGCACACAACGACAAATAGTAAAGCACGGTTGCCTGACAACACAATGACACAATTGAGGTTTTATGGCGTCGCAATTTCTCCAAATATACCTAATCCAATAAATCGCGGGCTTTGGTCAACTTCACAAACGCAGACAAGTTTTGCTGTTTACAAGCGTTACCACTCCACAACAAGATCTGGAAACCATGTGACTTTCAGGTACGGCCATAGGGGACGGTACAGCGGAACCGGCTTGGTTGCCCCCATGCCCCTGCAACAATGGCGGTAACTTTCCGCCCGAAGACTGCGGCAGCCTGATTAAAAGCACAACTGTTGCGACCCACAATGCCGAACTAAATGACATGCCGTGCACGTACTTGCTATCGTATTTCTGCGAAATTGGTTCCGTTAATTGCGACCAGCGTGTAAAATAACCACACACACACCGGAGTTTTTCACACAAAGTCCCGGCAGCTCTAAGCGGAAATTGGTGGAGCCAGCGGACCAAAAGAGAAAAAATGAATCAACAGTCCTCGGGAGCTCAGATGGAAACGATTCCACTTGAAGCCCTCGTATATAATTTATGTATCTCTTGCCATATTTGAATCTGATGAGAACAAATTTCGTGGTAAAACAACTGAAAAAAGAAGGGAAAGTTCGATATCTTAACTTCTGATACACTGACTTGAACTACTTTCGCAGGTTCACTGTTTACGAACAAGTTGATGTTTTGGAGTCGTCCATGAAAAAATAAATCCAAATACTGCCCCGGGAGCCTTAACTGCCAAATTTTCCTCTTCGAGCCCCGAGGGCTCTATTGAGGAGGGACTTCATGTAAAAAAAACTCTGGTGCGTAGTGAATATGTAAGCCGTTTTCTGACTTGCAGATGTGCCCGAGTACGAAATGGATCAAATCGAAAGTAGGTGTACAGTGTTGTGCCGATTTTTTTGCATTTTTTAAGTGTTCATCATTATTTTCAGTCGACGTAATGGACCCGAAACGACTGGAATGCCTTCAACATGGTGGCCAGCAGATTGGGAGTTCGTGTTTCTTTGTCGAAGAGACTGGTTTGACCTGGGACGCTTGCTTTGCGACACTGGCGGCAAAGGGTGCCCGACCGGCCCGGATATACACCAAGGCAATCATGGATACTCTGCGCAGTATATTGATTCCCTTGGTGCGTCGTTGTTGTTATGTTTTGAAGTCTGAGTGTCAAAAAGGATGTATGCATACTGTAAACCTTGAGAGATTGATTATTTTAACTTTGAGCACCACCGGTACATGGACAGTATTCCACCTAATGCACCACAGATGGCCATGGACACCAAAAGTTGACAGACAGGGTCCCCCTTGACCGCACAGGCAGGTGTGAGACTCCTCCCCCATTTACCGACCGCTCCTAGGGATGGAGGACTGGGTTAGCCAATGGCTCAGCTGGTTGCCTGTCCGGTTGGGTGTTGAGCCCAGGAGAGAACAGGCCAAACGGTAAAAGAACCTGCCAGACAACAGCAGAAACGGCAATCACAATTGCGTATATGTTTATGACCAAAAACCTTGCGTCCAAGGGCAGGCACTTCGATAGCTCAGTTGGTAGAGCAATGCCCCGGTTAGGCCAAGCCCGCCATTAACCCAAGCCCGCCATTAGGGCAGCTACTGGACTGCGTTGAAGTTGACGAGCGCGACCTCTATCCACTGGATGCACGATGCGACGACTGCGGACACGGAGGCCGGTGACTGGAACATACGCCCCCCATCCGACCCGTCGCTGGCAGTTGGGGCGACAAATTGTGCCGAGCTGATCAAATCGGCGGCAGGGATCATGTACTACGCCGCAATGGCATGCAACCAGGCTCGTTACTGTATCGGCGAAATTGGTACGCGATCATTGACTTGAGGAGAGTACGGTGCATAGTTCTTCCAAAATACGAAAAAAACTTATATAAAATAAACACTTTCAGTTGGACCTTTCCAAAAATACGATCTGATAGAGAAAGATGTCCGAATGCAGCCCGTGAATAATGGTAAGATCATCTGCGAAGGCGATCGTAAACAGTGAACTTTTTAAAACGCTAATATTTTTAAATTTATTAAGTGAACTTTTCAAAACGCCATTATTTTACATTTATCATTTCCAGCGGCAACACTCGCCAATGTGACCGTATCCGATGTCAACCCCCGTGCATGTGCGTTTGAGTGTCAAATCAGGGAAGGCTGTCTAGGCTACAACTTCAATGCACAAAGTCGTGTCTGCGAGCTGTTGGCATTCAAAAGTGAAGGCATACCGACGTTTGGTGTATACGTGCCCGAGATCGGCACGAGCTACTACGAACGCCGACACTGAAACGCATATAAAGCCGTCTCCATGCGAATATATTTTTTAAATTTTATAATGATCGATGTTCGTTTGTTTAGAGCTGACATTCGCTGATCGGCGTTTCTATTTGTGTATTTTCATTGCTTTTATGTGGTAAACTCTATCTATTTCGCCTTTTTAAACATTATAACCTGTCAAACTGCTTTTCCGCCAGATCACAATTGTCAAAATTTAGAAACGTATACACTGGGATTATCTCTCGGACCGGGACTAGATACACTGAATGCAAGGCAACTTGTAGGCAGGGTTGTTTCAAAAAAAAAGTGGTCAATTAAAAAAATTTTTTTTTAAAAAAAAATTTTTTTTTTTGAAACTCAGATTTTGCTTTTTTTTTAATAAAAAAAAGTTGCCCAAAATGGGCTAAAATGTCCAAAAATGGCCTTTTTCGAGGCAAAAAATTGGCACTTTTTTCTGTGGACGAGACAATTTTTCCAAAATCGCGCCTGCGGCGCCCTGTATTGTCCCCAAATCCGTACAGGGATGCGCGGGGCTGGTCTTTTATGGTGATGTGGCACCGATAATGTGCTACTACATGCTACTACACATATATAAATGCAGGTCTGGTGCAAAACAGGGCGGCAAAGTCGATCTGACGCGCAAGATTTGGGCTGTAATCGATATTTTGATGGTCGTATATCAGATATACGGCATTAGATGCATTAAAATACGTTGTACGGCATGCTACAATACATCAGAGTAACATCGTTAGTGAACATCAACCTCAGACTGGTCGGAGACCATGGAATCTGCACAATACTACCGGGTGTCACCACACAAGTTCGGTCTGAGGCGAAAATTTTTCAATTTTTGAAAAATATGTTGTATCGATTTCATTTATCCTGAAACGTCGTTTGCAACACTTTATCTAATAAAAAAATTTTTCGTCAAAAAAAAATCAAAAAAAAATTTTTTTTTAAAAAAAAAGCTCGTTAATAAAAAAATTTTTTTTTCAACCCTGCTTGTAGGACGACCGAACTCCAAATGTGACTCAAGCCATTTATGCTGTTCTTGTATATCATTCTTCTTCCTCTTTTTTTTGCGAACATTGCTGTGATAAACCCACACTTTGAGGGTATCATTTGGTTTCAAACAACACTTTGTGCGCCTGCACTGCTCTCTGTTAAATTTTCCGCAGTTCACCTGCAGCATGCTCTCAATCCACTAATTCACTTGCGTCCGAATAAAATTCCGTAATCCACAGTTGCACAAAGTACAGTAACCCGTCTACCGTACCACAAATCCATTCCAGAGCGCCAAGGACATGGCGATGGCTATAGTGCAATCACGCCAACGGAGTGAGTCTGTGTGTGCAAAATGGACCTGAAGAACGAGGCAAAATGTAAATGCAGCCGTGCCTCAGGCCTATGAATACAGTTGTGAGGTTGAACCACGAAGGATTTTCAATGACAATGATAAATGAGTTAGGAATATACTTTTGTTTTGTACAATGATTATTTGGTTCAGAATCATCTGGGAATAGGGAATTAGCACTCATTATATTCAAATATGCTGACAAATTTTTTCTGTCAAACATTGTATTGGTCGTTGTCTTTATACGGTATGTATTTCCGTGTAATTCAAAAAGTTTTGCTGATCATACTTTCTTTACATGTGGGTGCAATTTCTTTGTCCCATGCACGCGCGAGGCCACAGTAATTTACCTGGAATTGTTTGATGCACATAAAAACAGAGGAACGCTCTGTAGCTTTCACAAGCTGATTGCTAACAAAAGGTCAACCGTACCACAAAATCAAAACAAGACAATCACGTCACGGTTCATGGCTTATCTGTTCCCAGAATGGAAACACGTCGAAAAACTCCACCACCGGACCATACGCTTGGCTAGATTGTGCCTAATTCTATTGTCGTCGACGCAAGGCATCGAATTTTGTACAAACACCGAATTTACGGCGCGTGACGCACACGTGCAACGTACATACATACCATACATACACAGGTTGGATTAAAAAAGTAAGTCACTTTTTTGGTTTTGAAATTTTCAGAAGTAGGCCTACCTTTTTTATTATTTCTTTCCCTTTTTTCATCATTTTCTGGCTTCTTTTGCTAAAGTGGGTATTTTTATGTATATGTTATTGCTCATGCATTTGAGCTTGTATTTCTGTTTGGAATGGTGTTGTGAGAGACTTAGATAGGCACTGGACATCCCTACAATTGTCAAACAATATATGGGCCACCTCATGTCCGATGGCTGCATATACGTGCTCACGTTATTAGCATGTTTGCATTGCCCCTGGCTTAGTCATTTACTATTTTTATTTGCAAGAAATAATTGCGATGTAGGTCTTTGTCGCCCTTCGCCTTTATCTACAAACTCACAACCAGCAGGTTTGACCTTCGTACTTGTAATACACCCATTGAGTTACCATCTAGTTAACCCCCGAATCATTGCCGAAGAGATCAGATTGCAGCTTCTGGATGCAAACATGCCGGCGGACGACAAACAAAGTCAGTGCCGTCAGAAAAGTTCCCTTTTGTGCGCCACAAAATATTATTAAAACACAGCGATTTTTTGGAATTTCATACCTGTCGTACCCTATTTTTGAGGATCCGGAATGAAAGAAAGTGTTTTTTAAATAGATTAAAATGATTTAAAAAGTGAAAAAGTTTGACAACAAAAAAGTTTTTAATCCAACCGTGCACATACAGAATGCTCAGAATGAAAGCCCAGCCCCAAATAAGCGCAAGAAATGGTACTGCGCTTGCGGCGGGTGCGCAACATTCAACGACTTGCATCGACGACATTAGAATTAGCTCAGATTTGGCAACGTTCTGAATTCCAAGGTTGAAATTCCTAAAAATCGCAGTTTTTAACAATATCATGTGGCACACAAAAGGGAACTTTTCTGGCGACTTTGTTTGGTATATATCCGCTGACTAATTTCCACACTACTGATAACGACTGAGTGCAACATTTAGCATCTAATTTTGTTAGAAAATTTACAACCTAAAAATTTCTTTGCCGTGGTGTACATGACTGAAAAAGAAAAAAGAAAGTGTGGAAAGTGTCATCAATAAACTCCTGTGTAGACAGCTTTTTCTGCACAAAATTAGCATAATATAGACAAAAAGTACAGAGTGGTCCACCACAGTCAGTCGGTTACAAAGTGGCGCACTTGTGGCAAAACAAAAAATCCCACGTGGATATTCAAGGATTACTTTTTTGAAAAAAAGCATGTTGTTTTTTTAGATGTGCACAAGCAGTGTACTATAGGTTAGCTGCATACATAGATATGCACCTAACAGTGTTGTTTGTGCTCATATGCGCGCACCGATCTTGGCTTCAAATTTGCATATTATTCCCAAAAGATTCACGCGTGGGTGTTTTAGAGTGGTCACATCACTGGATACATTCGAAACACAATCACTTTTTAATGCCCTACTACTCCATTTATAATGCTTAGTGTTCTAGAGTGAAGTTGCTATAGTGCTTAATATGCAACAAAGGAATGAGGAAAAATTACCGGACTCTTGTGCGCAATAATTGTCATCTGATGCGTCAAACACGATCGGTTTTTCCGGCGACAGAATTCCACTTTTCTCATTCCACTCTCCGCTCTTGCATTCCGCTCTGTTGCTGCTGCGTATGCGTGCCTTTATCTGGATCATTACGTATGAAAGGCACCTCGCAACTTAGACAGGTTGTTTATTGTTTTTAAACAAGAAAGAAATTAAGCCCCAAGGGCATAAAACGAGGATACTATGCAACTTGGTGAAACAGCGTAAATGTTCGATACTAGAAAAGTTTGGATCTCGAATTCCCCACTGTGGTCGAAGAGCGTCGTTATTCAGCATATTGGAAACACGCAAACCAAGTGGTCCGCACCTGTGGTGATTCCAGTATGCTGAATAACGACGCTCTTCGACTGCAGTCCGGAATTCGAGACCAAAACTTTTCTAGTATCGAACTTTTATGCAGTTTCATCTGGTTGCATATCTTGTTTTATGCCCTTGGGCATACCAGTCTTTGAGAATCAGGCAACGAGGTGCATGTAAACTTGTAAATGCATTGTTGGGTGTGTTTAAAAGCATCAATAATCGTTTTTCTTTTTGTATTTAAAAACAGTATTTAAGGTAGGTATTTAAATAACTGGGATGAAAAACTGGCTTTTGAAGCAATGTACTACGAAAAGACACATATCAGTCGTGATTTGGCTTTAGAGGCACACTTTTCGATACAAACGGTCCATTTTGTTATCTTGAACCAGTCTCAGACGTGTACCTATGAAATCGGCGTCAGCACGATCGTGTTACTCGGGAACGAAAACATTACATGCGATACTAGCATATCTTTTGACAGGTAACGTCTGAGCCCTGACCTCCTTTTTGCTGAAGAAAGAGGAAAAACGTTTTTTTCCAAAAATATCAACTGTATAGTCCGACCACCAGCTCATGAGACGCCTGCTGCGGTTCCACGTGTTTCGAAACATTTCAAAAAGAGTGAAAGAGAAATTGGAGATGGCTGGACTATACCTTCCTTGCCGGTAATCGCGCGTTCGGGCACGCAGCGAGATGAAATTTTGCGTGAACCTGGAAGGCCATGCCGTACAAGTTTCGTATGCCAATTTGAGCTTCTCTAGCTACGTCTTGTCAAAATGGCGTCAGTTTTCACTTTAGAACTCGCGCAACACGAGGGATGATGCATATGTCGCTTAGCACTACCGCGCTAGCTCCGATTTTTGAAGGTGACGAGTTTGCCCACGCAAACGTGTAATTGACAGCCGTGGCCTTTATTCGATGTATCTATTTATGGACATTTCATGAATAGTACGATGTTGCGCCAAGTTTCAAAACTTGATTAGATGCATGCACGATATAACGGTGCTAGTCGAGCTCGCCTCTAAACAGTACATGGTTTGAGCTTAGGCTTAGGCTTAGGGTTAAGTTAGGCCTAGGTGCCGGTCTAAGCCTAAGCCTATCTTTCAGCCCAACCCTAAGCCTAACTGTAGGCATAAGCCTAAGCCTGAGCCCAAACCTAAATTACATACTGTTGGGGGAGAGCTCGACCAGTACCGATATAACTATCAGCATTGACTGGCCCATTTCGTTTTCTTTCAGAATATTCATTGTCGATATCCAATTGTTTTCCGTCTGAGCCACCCACAGAAAGCTGGCGCGTGCGTGCGATTTCATAGTACAAACTGTTTGCGTGGGGATGCATTGTTCAAATTAAGTCTGTGAAGTGTACCACACTCATGTGCGCAAAAACAACTAACTCGTGTGTATTAAATGGATTAATATCAAACTTTTTGCAGATTGCAATTATTCAAAACTGATAGCGGAAAAACCTTCTTATCAGGGTTGAAAAAAATTTTATTAGAGCACTGTTTTTTAAAAAAACACATATTTTTTTACAAAAGTAGCGCAAACGTCGTTTCAGGTGAAATGGAGGCGCTACACAAAAATTTGTAATTTACATACTGTTGGCGGTCAAACAAAGCGCCGCAAGCGCGATTTTAGGAAATTTGACCCAACTTAGAAAACAGTTTCAAGAATTTATGCCTCAAAAAGGCCATTTTTGGAAGAATTATTCGATTTTATTTTTCCATAAAATTCGTGTTTTTAATTAAAAAAACAGAATATCTGGCTTTTCAAAAAAAATTTTAAGTTTTATTTAGTTAACCACTGTTTTCTTTGAAACAACCCTGCTTCTTATAGTGCCTCATCCACAAAAAAACAGACCAAATAAAATCAAAAAGAAAATTTGTCGAATGTTGCCCGAACCAACTTTGGCGTCGCACACATGAACCTGGTGAACACCGACAACGATGAACGACAACCGGCGCCCAAGCTGCAACAATTGCTGCCTTGCACAGGTGGGATACAAATATTTGTTTCTTTATATTGTATAGTTTTCTGGGGTTAATTTTTTCTCTTGATGCCATTGACAAATCGCCCACCATGATCGAAAAGAAGACAATTATAAGGGCCACCTTTATGATCTTGCTTTTGGATGCTTGCTGAAATGTGGGCGCGCACAATATGTAGTATACGTAATTATTTGCGAAGTTATCAATTTTGTATGTATACAAACTTGCGACATTAGCATTGCCTGGCCCTACATGGGGCTAAAACCGACAACGGCTTCGATTCGAAGCGCACACAAAGAGGATCGTTTGTTTTCAATGGATGCCCAGACTAATCAACAAACTTTGCATGTATATTTTTTGTATGCCCGCACAAGCGCCCCGTGAAACCCTACCCACTTGATGTTTCATGTCTCTATTGCATCAATCGAAGTGCTAACTCGTTTCTATCTTTACTCCCTAGTTGTACTTGTGTTTCAATTCTTATTTTACTGTATATTACTTCCAACAAGCTTGTGATCTGTATTTCTTGCGCCATCTATGACGTAATGTTGCGTAAGTTGGTTGGATAAAAGTAAAAGTGTCATTCAATTAGACGTCAATACAAATGTGTGCAGTGTGCCGAGCACATACCGGCTTGTAATCGGCTGAGGCGACATTGACGCGCATCGGTCATTTGACGCGCGCATGTAATTGATGCATACGCGGACATGAATTTCGACTTCGACATCCGCCAATGTTTCCCAGAGAACAACGCCGCTGAAGTCTTGTGGTTTGCTCAGTGGTGTGTGGTGTGCATTGTCTGCCTGAATGACACACCACACTGTGAAACTGGAACTAATTCATTGCTATGCAAAGGATATCCGTTCAAGACGTTCCCATGTTGATTGCTGGGTTGAGATAATACCGAATTACCGTTTGCCGCAAAAACAGGCCACACTTGTTGCTATATGTACTGTAATTGCTGTTACGGTATAATTATCAAGGGCAATAATTATCAGCGTATATTCATGCCGTCAGGTCACATCGTCAATTCAGACCGAACTGTGTAATGTCGTCAACTTCGATCGTCGCGCTATCCGTGGCTGCATATTTGGTCGCTGGTGTCAAGCACATTATGCATAGTATTTCCTTTTTATGCGAGTCAAAGGAAGCCGCGTCAACGTTGTAAGCCAACTCCCAGTTGAGGTCGAGATCCACGACTCTCCTTGAAAATGCAAAGAAAGAGAAATCACACGTGACATGCACGCCGCCAACGTCACCAAAAAGCCTGAAACATTGTTTCGTGCGCCGGAATCTTACGTCTGATTTCTCTTTCTTTGCATTTTCAAGGTGAATCGCATATTTTCGACCTTAGCTAGGAGCAACTGGATCGCACGTTGAGTGGGTGTTTGGACCAATATAATACGGAAAGACTATATTTCTCGCACTCATTTCGGACTGCGTTGCTCTATGATATGTCGTCGCGGCATCAAATGCACACGCAACTCACGCACGAGCTCGTGCGAGCACATACGTCCTGCCATGAGTTGATGACCAGATGAGTGGACGATTTGATTTGACGACAAAACGATGAGCCATGGTTATGGACCGTTCCTTTTTGCGCAGCATTTCTGATATTGACGAAAGCAGCTTCATTTCTTGTGTCATGTTGGAACCTGGTACACGTAATACTTTTTTAGTTTCAGCCACAACTTACGTATTCATGAAGTTCGGATACACAGTTATTTTCTCCCACGGCAGCAGCAGTTGTTGTTCTGGTACACCCACGCTTTCTGTAGAACACTGTAGTTCCATCTAGCATCAATACACGTCCCTAAGTTTGAGGTCAGTATGCCTGCTTGGCAATAATACCGTTTAGCAATAAAATATTGCAACATAAATGCGTTACAGACAGGTTAAGGACGAATCTTGCAGCAGCACGAAAATACGCGTAGGAGGTCCACTAACACCATCATAATTGTACTGTACTTTCCTTCCTTTTTAGCTAATTTCAGGTATTCCACCCGCCCAGTCCTCGCCCCCGGGCACCCCCACCCCCCCTCCCCACCACCCCGGGACCCGCCATTGCGCTTTTTTGAAAACATGCCATCAATATTTAGTATTATGTGATTGACAATTTGGCACACATGCGTACTTCTTATTCTTCCCATATTTTTTGATATCCAGTAAAAATTCAAACACTCAAGCGAAGTCCTCCCACGCCTCTAAAAATAAAAGAACTTTTTATTGCTTCATAATAGCGTGCCGGCTAGTTCCTGTAGCTTATGTATATGACGTAACGCTTTGCGTTAACTATGCAAGCCTTATCTAACAAGGTACCTACCTTATAGTCCTATTAAAAGCATCGACATGCTTAGGTACATAATGTCAAATCGCCCACACGGGTACGCATGCCGTACCGTAATACAGAGTGTTTCAAAAGTAATGCACTGTCATTTCATTTTCATTAATGTTATATTGTTGGAGCTTGTTCCTTCGTGGCCAGGGTTGGATGTAAAAAAAAAGTAAAAATTTTTTTGTAAAAAAAAATTTTTTTTAAGAAAAAAAGTTGGCCACTTTTTTTATTTTAAAATTTTAAAAAGTAAGTCCACTTTTTTTATTATTTTTCCCCTTTTTTTCGTTATTTTCTCACTTTTTTAAGGTAAAAATGTATGTTTTCATGCGTTTTATTGCTCATCATTCTCAAAAAATCGCCTGCGGCGCTTATATTTCAG
Source organism: Rhynchonema sp. JSB1_4 (assembly GCA_030248065.1). Lineage (NCBI taxonomy): Eukaryota > Metazoa > Nematoda > Chromadorea > Monhysterida > Xyalidae > Rhynchonema > Rhynchonema sp. JSB1_4. The sequence goes on from JASAMV010004412.1 coordinate 12,158, forward strand.
TTTAAAATGGCGTTGTAATGGACTCATACAGTTCCCAGACATCCCAACAATCGCTGCACGTATAATATAGGACACCCCATACCGTATACTGTGCAGTTATTGAGCTATCGACGTAAGCTATCGACAGACTCCACTTTGCTCGCCTATTTGCAGTTGTGTGGATTTGTCATTTGTTGCTTTTGTCACACAACATGAGTGTGGTGTAACTCTTTATCTCTCTTCAAATTTATCCCCAAATTCACAAACAGAAGGTTGGTCTTCCCCTTTGTCATATATGCCCACAGAGTTACCTTCGGGCGGGTTCTCAAATTATGACCAAATGGGCTAGATCGCAGGTGATCGACATAAACATGCAAGTCAGTGGAGAAGTTCTCTTTAGTGTCCCTCAAAACATACCTAAGTAACATGATTTCAGAAATTTCATTTTTCTAGAAACCAATTTTTTGGGGGTCCGGAAGTAAAAAAAAGTGATTTTTTAAAAAAAAATTTTAAAAAGTTTTTTTTTTAAAAAAAAAAGTTCGACAATAAAAAAATTTTTTTAATCCAACCCTGTTCGTGGCACTACTTACACTGATGCTTGCACTTCATTCCTGCACACTTGCCGACAGACGGTCAACCCCCCCAAACAAAAAACAAAGAAAAAAACTACAGAAATCAATCCATGCGCGCATGGTTATCTAGAGGGTCTTAGAAACCAACCCAAACCACCGCTTTCTTATGAAGAATTCACTGTCAATCCACTCTAACAGCTTCTCGAGAACGAGCTGTACCCCCGTTTGATACAGGCCTTCAGACATCAGTCAAATTCAGGCGGTGAAGATTTTGTGCTTTAATCATGCTGGCAGGCAAGTGTGAGAGGAAAACAACAGTTTGATTCTGTGCCACAACCAGGGTTGGATTAAAAAATTTTTTTATTATCGAACTTTTTTTTAAAAAAAAAAAACTTTTTAAAATTTTTTTTTAAAAATCACTTTTTTTTTATTCCGGACCCCCAAAAAATTGGTTTCTAGAAAAATGAAATTTCTGAAATCATGTTACTTAGGTATGTTTTGAGGGACACTAAAGAGAACTTCTCCACTGACTTGCATGTTTATGTCGATCACCTGCGATCTAGCCCATTTGGTCATAATTTGAGAACCCGCCCGAAGGTAACTCTGTGGGCATATATGACAAAGGGAAGACCAACCTTCTGTTTGTGAATTTGGGGATAAATTTGAAGAGAGATAAAGAGTTACACCACACTCATGTTGTGTGACAAAAGCAACAAATGACAAATCCACACAACTGCAAATAGGCGAGCAAAGTGGAGTCTGTCGATAGCTTACGTCGATAGCTCAATAACTGCACAGTATACGGTATGGGGTGTCCTATATTATACGTGCAGCGATTGTTGGGATGTCTGGGAACTGTATGAGTCCATTACAACGCCATTTTAAACTGAATA
>JASAMV010004414.1:0-10931 GCA_030248065.1 Rhynchonema sp. JSB1_4
AAAGCGACCCGCACAAAGTCACGCGCTCACGCTAAAATACTGACAGTTGGTCAGTATCATGCGCAGTGCTTCACTGAGCACGCTGTTTAAGACATTTTGCCAGATAGATTCGAACGAAAAAAGGCCAAATCTGATCGATTTTGAAAGACAATCGCCCATGCAAAGGGCCGGGACCCATGGTCTTGCTGGAGGTGCGTGGAAGCATTTTGGTTACCTCAAAACTTGGGTAAACGTGATTTTTTCTATTTTGGGTCCCCAATTTTTTAGCCACTCTTTGCGGATAGCATCGTTACTACAGTGTGCTTTTACCGGAAGCATTTGTCAACAATCTGGTGAATACCTGACACTTTAAAATTCCATTCACAAATAGTTATGACTTTCTAAAGATTTTTTTCCCTCATCCTTTTTTGGGCTCAGCACAAAATTTCCTTTTTTGAGCTATATCTCGGCTTAGACAGGGAGTTTTCAAAAAATGTTTTGCATTCGTAATATTCCCGACCCATAGAACTGATTTTTATCCCAAACTCAAAATCGATCAGATTCGGCCTTTTTCGTTCGAATTGATCTGGCAAAATGTCTTAAACAGCGTGCTCAGTGAAGCACTGCGCATGATACTGACCAACTGTCAGTATTTTAGCGTAAGCGCATTACTTGTGCGGGTCGCTTTCCTTGTGCTTATTAATCTTGTTATTGTCTCCAGGTCGGGAGTGCATAGGTGGGGGTGGGTACGCAACCCTGTAGTTAGAGACTGATAACCGCACCAGCTCAAGTTTGTCAAACGACAATAACCCCGTGAAACTGCTCTATCAAAAAATACCAGCGGGGTTAAAAACTATTGTTGATTTTTGGGCATTTTCCAGTAGTTAAGACCGACCAAAAGAATTTGGGTCCTCTCCATTTTTTGTGGCAGGGACCCAATGCCGGTTGTTGTCTGTTTAGAAACATTTAGACATGTTTACCTGTACTTTCAGTCAAGTTGGAGTCATTGGGCTAACAACACTGTTCAGCTACCGCCAAATATACAACCGACCGACAAATCTGTCGGTGGCGGTGTGCAATCGAGAGAACTCCGTCATTGCTCACTAATCCTCTGAAGCTCGCAAATATTGTTTATTCGTGTCATCTCACGTGGTTTGAACTGGAAATAAAGCACAATCCGCACTGATATGACGCTCTACTATCGTTTTATGACCCATTAGAAAGTTCACCGGCACTTTGACCGTTGCTCTTCGCGAGATGTAACTGAACGAAGAACATTAACATAACGTATTGCTTGTGGCGCCGTGCCGGGCGGACCGTGAACGTGTGCCGTGTTATCGACGAATTGCACGGGGATGCCGATCGCGTTGCCTGAATGCGCAAGAGGCACATAATAATGAACTCTTGAGAACTCCAGTTGAGCCGTATGTCAGTAGAATCCCGAGGGGTTTAATGGTCTACATGTGCAGTAGTATGCAGTAGTGCATTATCGGTGCCACATCACTAGAAAAGACCAGCCCCGCTGGGATTTTGGGGGGGGGGGGAAATCCGGTTTGGGGGGGGAGGGGGGGGGGGGAATTCGGGTGCCTGTTTTTATGTACTAAAAAGTGCATATATCGCGCGCAGCGCGAGATTTTTTGCACTTTTTAGGGTTTTCGGTCGAAATTTGGGCATTTTTGACCGAAAAATGGGCATTTTGGGTGTAAAAATCGGGGCGGGTAGGGGGGTAGGGTACAAGAGCGGGGCGGGTAGGGGGGTAGCGTACCAGGCCGGGGCGGGTAGGGTACCATTGGGGGGGGACCCCCCCCCCACCCCCCCCCCCCCCCAGCCACAGCACTGCGGGTCAGTGAATTAATAGAGGCCCCCCCGGAATAGAGCCCCCCCGTAATAGAGCCCCCCAAAATGGGGTCAGTGAGTTAATAGAGCCCCCCCCTTCTATTTAGGTTTTTACGGTACTTTTTGCCCCTTTTTGGAAAAAATGCTTCATAAAAAGGGTATTTTGGCGACTTTTGAGAACATTGACACAGTGTAGTACTTGGTCAGGGTCAGTGTAGTGGCAGGCAGATGGTTGCAAGGTACCCTTGGGGGGGGGGGATGGATCCAGATGGTTGCAAGGTACCCCCCTACCCAGCCTCCGGGAGGTTGCAAGGTACCCCTGAGGTCCGAAAAAAGGGTGTTTTTTGCATGCATTATACTGCAAATTTGGCCGAAAAATTGGTACTTTTTTGCATTTTGGCCGAAAATTTGCCTAAAATACCTATTATATGGAGGTTTGCGCGCGGAGCGCGCGATTTTTGGGGTTTTGAGGTCGAAAAACACCCATTTTCGCCTATAAAAACCATAAATTGATGGTTGCAAGGTACCCTCCGGGGTGGTTGCAAGGTACCTACCCTTCCCCCCCCCATCCCCCCCAAGGGGTGGTTGCAAGGTACCTACTCCTTAGGGGGGGGAATCCCCCCCATCCCCCCCCCAGCCACTACACTGGTCAGGGTGTTGACGATAGATAGATTGGGACCCGAAATGTGTTGACGATAGATAGATGACCCAAGTCCGAAATCTGGGGGGGGGTCGACCCAAACTTGTTGACGATAGATAGATGGTGGGGGGGGTCGCCAAAAATCAAGGTATAGTATAGTGTACTAAGTAGGTAATAATGTGTAAATATTAATGAAAATGTACTAAGATGTACTAAATCCGCGCGTATCGCGCGATTTTTTGCCTATTTGGGACAAAAAATACCGATTTTGAGCCATTTTGAGGCAAAAATACCCATTTTGGGGTCGAAATGTGTTGACGATAGATAGATTGTTCCCAGAATTTGTTGACGATAGATAGATTTGCCCATAAGTGTTGACGATAGATAGATGAAATCAAAAAGTGTTGACGATAGATAGATGAATTTGGGGGGGACCCCCCACCCCCCCCCCCCAAGTACTACCCTGCATTGACATGAAAATCACACATTTTAGGCCTAAAAATGCCCATTTTAGGCCTAAAAATGGCCATTTTAGGCAAAAATTGGGGGAGATAGTGTACCCGGAGGGGGAGATAGGGGATAGTGTACCACCCGAGGGGGAGATAGCGTACCCGAGGGGGGACCCCCTCCCCCCCAAGGAACTACACTGCAGCCAGGAAGACTTGAGCTGTCCAAAACCAGAAAAATAATTTCAAAAACTGCATTTCAAAGAAAACAATGTACCGTAAAAACCTAAATACAGCCCCCCGGAATAGAGCCCCCCCCCGTAATACAGCCCCCCCAAAAGGGGTCAGTGAATTAATAGAGGCCCCCCGGATCCGGAATAGAGCCCCCCTAAGCAGTGTAGTTCCTGGGGGGGAGGGGGGGGACCCCCCTCGGGTACGTCTGTTCCCCCTCCGAGGTACGCCTGCCCCACTGTTCCCCCTCCGGGTACGTCTGCTCCCCCCAATTTTTTCCTAAAATGGGCAAATTTAGGCCTAAAATAGGCATTTTTAGGCCAAAAATAGGTAAACTTTAGGTGAAACCTCCAAAAAAACGCCAAAATACCCTTTTTATAGGGGATTTTTCGCAAAAGAAGGCAAAAATAGTCCAATTTTTCGACCTCAAAAAATGACTTTTTTCCGTCCTCCCCCCCCAAATTGGGACTTCCCCCCCTTCCCCCCCAGGTAGGTACGTCTGTTCCCCCTCCGAAAATAGTGGAGGGTACGTCTGTTCCCCCTCCGGACCAGGAACTACACTGCCCCTAAGTAACATCCCCTGTACAGTAGTGTATTAACGCTTGATAGTGGTGCACAGGTACATTTATGCACGTTCGTTGTTCGTTCAGAGCACATAATACGCCTCTTATTGACCAGAATAGACACGAATAAATGCGATTACAAGCGAAAAAACATCCTTTCAAATATACTGTCATAAAGAACCGTTCTTTATTTCTCGTGAAAAAAAAAACGGTTTTTTTCCGAAAAAAAACCGTTTTTTTTTCAAATACTTTTCCAGTACTTATACTACTTAAGAACGTAATTTCGAAAAATATAACAATTTCAGTGCAAAATTTGTTCGAAGTGACGCCTGTGCTCTTGAAGAGTGTTGAAGTCAGTCGAAAACACTTGGTTTACACGCTTTTTGGCCCATTTTGAGCCGGTTAATTTTTGTGCTCGAGCCAATTTTTCACTGAAATCGAAAAACTCATCCGTTTTGCATTACAATTTTTTGAAAAAATTGGAATAAAGTACCGATATTTTTCCGATCAAAAACCGAAAAGGTACCCACGGAAAAATAAATGGAAAAGTATTCGGGTCTCGGAAAAAAATGTTTTGTTTTCGGTTTTTTTTCCGAAAAAAAACCGGTTTTTTTCGCCTGCCAGTATACTTTCAAACCCCTTTTTAGGGGTTTTTGGGGGTATTTTTGGGAACAATTTTTCAGGTTCGGGTCAGTGAATTAATAGAGCCCCCCCGGAATAGAGCCCCCCCGGAATAGAGCCCCCCCCCCCGTAATAGAGCCCCCCAAAATGGGGTCAGTCAGTGAGTCATAGTAGTGGCTGGGGGGGGGTTGGGGGGGTTACCCCCCTCTCAGTACTTACCTACCACAAAACCCGAGGGGGGTTGGGGGGGGTTGAGTACTTACCTCTCACAACTCCAAATCATACCTCTCACAAGCAATTTTATGCCGTTTAAGGCAAAAATCAGTGTTTTTCGACCTTGTTTTCCCAAAAATCGCGCGCTCCGCGCGCAAATCCACCCATAATACCTATTTTTAGGCGATTTTCGGCGAAAATTTTGAAAAAGTACTATTTTTACCTCAATTTTTGGTCAAAATTGTATCACAAAAACGGTGTTTTTTCGCCTTTTTGGGTGACCAAAATCATACCTCTCACGCTTCCGGTCCCAACCACGCATCATACTTACCTCCCACACATGGGCCTGCCACTACACTGCAGTGAGTTAATAGAGCCCCCCTTCTATTTAGGTTTTTACGGTATTTTCAACCAGTGGTGTAGCTACCCAGGCGGGGCGGCAACCTACTGTACCACCAAAAATGTGGGACGGCAACCTACCTATTGTACCGGCCGGGCTAGGGGGGAACAAATTTTTTTAGGTCGAAATTTTGAAGAAAATGTGCTCTAAAACGCTAATTTCACGCGTAGCGCGCGATTTGTCGCCTATTTGGAGTGAAAAGTACCGATTTTATATACCATTTTGAGCCAAAAATCGCAACTTACTGTGCTGGCCGCCGGGCGGCGACCTAGCTAGTGCACCAGGATGAAGCGTCAACCTACCTACCTACTGTACCTAGGGGGACTCCCACCCCCTCCCCTGCAACACCGTTGTTTTCAACCAAAAAATAGGTTAAAAAAATCGCAAAAATTATGACAAAAATTGGGTTAAAATCTGAGCCAAAAATTTGGGCCGGGCCGGGCCGGAGATTTGGGGGTTCGGGCCGGGCCGGGCCGGAGATTTGGGGGCTCGGGCCGGGCCGGGCCGGCCAAACCCGGCCCGATTGCGACCTCTGGTTAATAATGCCCCTAAACATGGCTTGTTTTCGGTATTTTCTAACTTCAACAGCGGCAATTATGCTTGAAAAGCTGTATTCTGTTGCGTACGCAAGCTTAAACAACGTTTGACACAACAACAACACAGCCTTGTTGCCATATCGCTAATCAGTGGTACGGTGAAGGTTGGGGGTGGGGCCATATTTATGCGGGGTCAATTAATGGGGGTTCTATTTTTGATTTCGAGCCATTTAGGTGGGGTTCAATTAATGGGTGGGGGTCAATTAATGGGGGGTTCTATTTCCGACAATACGGTAAGTACATTTTCATTAATATTCACACATTATTACCTACTTAGTACACCATACTATACCTTGATTTTTGGCGAGCCCCCCCCCCACCATCTATCTATCGTCAACAAGTTTGGGTCGACCCCCCAGATTTCGGACTTCGGTCATCTATCTATCGTCAACACATTTCGGGTCCCAATCTACATATCTATCATCAACACCCTGGCGCCTGGCTAAGTAGAACACTGCTCCAGGAACTGTATAGTTGGGTCGGCAAGCCAAAGCCTAAACCCTGAAAGCAAGCACTCACTCGTGTGGTAAGAACCTACAATCAACCAATTAACTACGGTCCCCATTATTTATCGAAAAATACTAAACTGAACACAATATGGGATGTAAATTACTCTTATTCAGGTCAACAATTGGCAAACCGGGGCCGCGTTTTTATGGTTCGAGCAAACGCAGGCTTGTCGATGGCCGGTCTGGCCTTGGTGTTGTTTGCATCCAAATGGGGTCGTGTTGATGCAGTTGACAGAAGTAAATTCAAAACATGTGATGAATCATTCTGCAAGTAAGTTTAGCTCCCCTTTGTTTTTTATGGAACGGTGGCGGTCAAGGCGGACCGGACGGGGGAAGTTATTAGTTAGTTGTAAAAAATAGCGCTGTTCGAAGTAGTAAGGCTATGTTTGTTCTCGCTGGTGGAGTTAAAGGTCAGGGGTACCAAGGAAGGAAAAAATCAATTTAAATTTTTTCCCATGTAGTCGAAGTCGAGAAAGTCATTTTGCCATCACGCAGGCGACATCGCAATCTCAAACCGGGCACAGCACCGCAATTCTACGTTGTCGCTGGCACAGTCAGGGTCGAAGGCGCTCGATTACAGGTTGGATTTCTATCTATTCACACACTAACAATATCATATCTATTTGCCAGGCGTTGCTCAATCGTACCAGCGACGGCCGACAATTCAAACTCGGTTTAACGGGCTTGGTCAATAATCGACTCAGGCTCAGTCTCGATGAAGTGAACCCACTTCGACCGAGATTTTTCCCAGCGGATGCTCTCGACGGACCGCTCGTCGAACAGTCGTACGTTATTTCAACAACTGTTGCTTGTCCTTTTTCTTTTTAAACCTAGCCTGGCGCCGTTTATTTATGTCTTGTTTGTGTATGTATTCGTATCGCATCCTATGCAGTATGTATCGCCCAGCCACAAGCTCATGAGACGACTTTTTTGAAATTGGTTTGTGCGGATCCAATAATGTTCCGGTTCTACGTATTTCGAAAGCGAAAGAAAGAGGAACGCACGTATTTGGTAAAAACACGCTCTCCACCTCCTTGCGTACATTGCCTTTTGACTCCCAAAACGTTTGTGTGTTGAACGACGTTGCTGTTGGCGCAAGCACGCAATATTGAGTTCAGCCAGCTAGAATTTGTCATCATCTCTCTCGGCCCAATCTCTTTCTTTGGTTTTCGAAACACGTGTAACCGGTGCATTTTTGAATCTGGCCAAACAAGCTTTAAAAACATTCGTCTCATGAGCTCGTGGCTGGACTGTACACCTATTAATTATCAATGTCAATACCTTGCGAGATTGATTCGAACTCTTTTGCAGTTTCAAGTCGCCGTCGCATGGCAGCGGCAGTACGTCCATATTGACCAACAATGGCAACAAACTGGTGTTGCATTACCGTCCGTTCCGACTTGATGTCTATGCGGGCACACAGGACCTCGTGCTCACACTCAATTCGCAGGGATTGCTCAAATTCGAACATTACAGAACCAAAGACGAGTGAGTCGACAGCTATTATTGTTGATGAACGTCTTTGTTTTTGCAGTCAGTTATTCGTTCGAGACGTCGTCGAAACTATCTTAGATTTGGCTGATTTTTACCACCTTGTATACTTTCAGTGCTGCCGTTACTGCTTCCGGCGATCAACAAGGGGTGAGTGTGTGCTTGTTGACTGCTTTTGCTGTTTGCTAGTGCTGATCATTATCTCATTCGAGCTGTCTGTCTTTCGCTTAAACCGCCGCTTGTTTTCTCACTTCTCTGCGCGTCTAACGTTTTTCTGCTTGCATTTTCTGTTCTGTGCTTCTTGTGTGGTGTTCAGCTTGATGTCTGTCAGTTGCTGATGGCTTCTTGGGTACCAACTCGTTTACCGGTGCGATTTGGAAAATGGTTGAGGGCATTCTTTGTTTGGTTATTGATGTTGATGTTGGTGGCAGAACAAAAACTGGTCCTGACCAAGGTTCGGGATGTCAGTGTTGCGAACCGGCTATCGTTCAGCTGCGGCTTAGGTAAAGGGGCTGGCACCTATCCTATTAATGTTAAGCTTAGGCCTAGGGATCCGATTGTCTCCTGTATATTTATGTCAATTGTTTCTATTGTGCATAAATCAAGCCTACGGATCACAATGTCGCTTGCATATTTGTGTCAATTTTTTTGTATTATTCATAGGTATTAAACATGGGAATTTTGGTAATTTCATGAATGGTATCTGTGTGTATTATTAATTTCATTGATGTTTTCAAGAAACACGAGTTCACGAAATCCAAAGTAAGTACCCAAATTCTCACAATTCAATGCAGTGTGCAATTCACTGTTTATTTTCGTGTTCGTCGCATACCCAAAATTCATCTGTATTTATATTTTTATTTCATTTATCCGGAGTGAATTATGTTTTCGAACTCACATTAATTTCCTTTACGCAATAATGTCACCGTTTGCTGTTTATTTGGCATGACATTAGTTTAGTGCGCGTTGTGAATGCGCTTGTAAACGGTTGGGTTCCCTATGCAACTGCGTGGTAATACATATCGCTCATGATAATAAGTGTTCTTATTCACATAATTCCCCCGAATATCCGTGTAAATCTAAATTCTGCGCAACCATTAGCGAGCCAGCCCCGTGTTTGCAGCTGTGGTCGACGCTGACAGCGCCGGTTCGCAAGCTCACGTCTGTCCTTTGGTCAGCGTCCGAGCCTGATGAGACAAAGAATGACGATGATATGCTTGAAAATGATGAAGTTATGTCACAGGTAGCTAGCGCATTCTAGAATTATTTGCATTTACCCATCTAACTTGTGATAAAGACCGGTTTTTTTAGAAATTAGACATCGTAGTTATCCGCTACGATTACGAATACACTGTTATCAATAGCGCACCGTTTACGCTTGTTGTCGCTTGCATGGTCATGAACCAGGATTTTTTGCCACTAATAGTGGCTCATTGGACCACTAAAAATTGTGAATGAGCCACAAGATTTTGGCAAATGAGCCACTAAAATTTCAGGGAGCCAGTACTTATGTAGGTTGTAGGTAAGAATGAGCCACTAAACGAGCCGCTAGATTTTTGGCAACGAGCCACCAATGGGCCACTGGCTCGTTTTGAAAAAACTTCGTCGTGAATTTTTTGTTCTCCCACTTAATTTTCTTCTGTTTCACAGGAGCCAGAGCCAGACACGATTACAGTAGGCAGCGAGAATGAAGCTGGTCAGAGGGAAGAACCACCATCGACCGATCCGGACACAGAAACGCAGGAACAGAGTCCGCCGACCACACAGAGAGAACCAGAGGAGCCGCTAATGTGGGAGGAACACTGGAAATCACATCATGACAGAAAACCACATGGTTGATATGGCTCGTTTTGTTGTTATTTGTGTTTTTTTTAAACTCATGGTAATTTTGCGGCACAAATTCTGTCTGACGCACCGGAGAAAGTTATCGAATGTGCAAAAAATGAAGCGGATCTTCCATTGCAGGACCAAGTTCAATTGGCATGGACGTGAGCTTCATTGGTTTCGAGCACGTATTCGGGCTGCCAGAACACGCCGATACATTTGCATTGAAATCAACTGCGTATGTGCTCTTGTTATTCTCTAATTCTCTAAATTTTGCAAATTGGCTCATTTGCCCAATTTGTGAATTGTTTTATTTTCAGTCACACCGAGCCGTATCGCATGTACAATCTTGACGTCTTTGAGTACGAACTCAATTGTCCGATGGCTCTCTACGGATCCGTACCATATCTGGTTGCTCACAGGTTTGTTTTTGCAATACTATACTTTATTTTCATGCACTGTTTACAGAATCCTGATAATTCCTTATTTTCAGTGCCAAACGCACGGTCGGTGTTTTGTGGCTGAACGCTGCTGAGACTTGGATCGATGTTCGTCCGAGCACTGCTGACAAGGTTGGACCATTTCCCATTTGGCTTAGCCGTTTGTATAATGCTGATCCAACATTTTCCCTGATTCGGCAGGGCGTGTTGCGCAGTATCGCCGACAAGCTGTCGACATCTAGCGAAGTGCCGCAAGTGGACACGCACTTCATGTCTGAGTCGGGCTTCATCGACGTGTTTCTGTTGCTAGGTCCCAAACCGACGGATGTGTTTCGACAGTACGCTGATCTCACTGGTGTCACGCCTGTGCCTCCGGTTGGTTGTTGTTTGCATGCTGCAATAAATAGAGGGCAGACGCAGGAGGCTCAAGATGGCCTTTTGGGTCAAGGTGAACGGTCACATCCAAAGAGAAGAAAAAGGGACCTTTAAATTTATGAATTCTTACCCACTTTCAATGATATTCGGCGTCACACGCAAGAAAGTGCCAAATCTTGCCGCCCCACCTCATCTTTGCCATATTTTTGGCCTAAATGTTACCAAATTTCAAGTAAGCATTGGTAAAAGTTTCCAAGAACAAAACGATCACCAAATAAACAAACGTTTTCATGTGTGGGCCATCCCCTGGCACAACAAACTGATCCGGTTTGCGGTTATATTCGCTCTTGTTGTGTTTGCAGTTGTTCTCAATTGCGTACCACCAATGTCGTTGGAATTACAACGACCAAGAGGACGTGCGCGAGGTGCACGCCAAATTCGATGAACACGACATACCCATGGATGTGATATGGCTCGATATTGAACATACGGATGGAAAACGGTGCGTGTTGCTTGATTTAGCAAGCAGAGTTAATTGGGCATTGACATTTTGCAGGTACTTCACGTGGGACAATCATAAGTTTCCGAATCCTAAAGAAATGCTCGCTGAAATGGACGCCAAACATCGGAAAATGGTGGTGATCATTGACCCACATTTGAAACGTGACGATAATTATAAGGTTGGGTGGCTTGGTTACACAGTTTTATTTCGAAATCGGCTACCAGCATGTAGCAACTGCTACTAGATTGTCAATTTTTAGTAGCAA
>JASAMV010004416.1:0-38588 GCA_030248065.1 Rhynchonema sp. JSB1_4
TACAATTTTTTGGCAAAATTGGAATAAAGTACCGATATTTTTCTGATCAAAAACCGAAAAGGTACCCACGGAAAAATAAATGGAAAAGTATTCGGGTTTCGGAAAAAAACGGTTTTTTTTCGGTTTTTTCCGGAAAAAAACCGGTTTTTTTCCGCCTGCCAGTATAGGAAGCTGACAACCACTGTATGATTGGACAGACGAACAAACTCATCGTCTGTCTGTCCGTGATTTCGTCCACCTTCTCACCCTTACCTGTCCTGGTTTTGTATTTATTTTTCATTCCCGTAACTTGCACACCCTGTTTTGTATTTATTTTCATGTCCGTAAACTCCACACCCGGTCTTGTAATTATGCTTCTTTCACTTAATATTCTTATTTATGTATTATTGAGTGGGCGTCGACGCTATAAACTAACAGAGAGATTTTCGCTGTAGCAATAGTAGACAAGATGATTTTTCACAGTAAACATTGCCTGTTGCGTTACTTGCAGCCTCCACCTCCTACCAACATGACGACAGTTCCAACTCAACGGATCTGTCCTTTGGTGCTGGTTACCCAGCCAACAAGACCGCGTTCAACACCATCGACGCGGGGGCACGTCTGTACCTGGCCAATTTGTGCCTGCCCTACAGGGACAGTCTGCTAGCGCATCACGCGGAAAAGTTGACGAGCGGACAAAAACGAAACATTGCCGAAATTTGGGACACCATCTATTTGATGTTCAACGCGCAGTTTCCTGGTGAGTTGGTTTGGGATGCGTTTGGATGTGCTTCTTTTTTGGGGCCAGTTGGAGAGCGCGACGGGTGTGTTTGACATATTCTACTCGCATGTTACCATGGGCAGCTGAGCCTGAGCTGGATAATACCAATATTTGTCATTTCTGCTTTTTTTCATTATCTCGTGGCTTGGACTTCTTAAAATAATTTATGCGGCCGACTTTTTCGTCCAGATTCGTGCGGTAGAATTAGTCAGAGTCGATCAAAGAAAGCAGATTATGCGGCCGTAAAACATAATCAACTATGATGTTGTTCGAATGTGCTCAACTATCGTGAGCATCAACAATGCGAAATTAGCAGCGCCCTGCCCATGTGTGCGAGGCTTTCCAAATCCATCCGCCATCCAGTATTTTCGCCACGCATTACTTAACATGAGGGGCCACATTGTTGGTGACCATGGGACTTCATTGTTGGTTAGTTGAAGCTATCGCAATGTACTCGTTCTTCAGCCCAGAACGGCGCTGATCTAACGTTAAAAAATGAAGCACCCGGCAAATCTGGTAACTTACTATTTGCCAGATTGTGTGGCAAGCGCCGGTCATCTGCGCAAACGTTGGAGTGAGTTTGTGTGTCGTGCACGTAAGTACTACGATCAATGGCAGGCACAATTGGACAAACCCGACCCCGATCTGGCACCACCACAATGGGTGTTGGTCATTGTCAAACAGTACATCGACGGTGAACAAGGTTTGGATGGCTTAGGCTTAGGCTTAGACTACTTTATTATTATAAATATTGCTCACTTTGTAAAAAACTAAATAAGACACTGCTATTGCTATGCACTCCTTTTATTGCATTTTATTGTTCTTTGATTATTCTCAAGCAGAGCACGAACTCGAAACGTTGACAGTGTGGCTATTTAGGCACGTTGTCTGTGGGTGAAACATAAGATAACGCAGGCCGGCCAGCCGGTCACGAAACCTGACTTTGTATTTGTACAAGCATCCGGGGTCTTTTGATTTCCACGCTTCATCCGTGGAAACATGACGATATTGGTCGTCATTCACCAACGGCACTCAAAGAAGAGCTAAAAGGCGTCACACCCACAACTACACCAGGCGCTTCCTTTAGGTCCTGTGATCGCACCCGATGAACAACAACAAGCGACGTCGCTGGACGAAGATACGGCGCAAAAGTGTGCGCTGAACGACGATGCCAAGTTGACATTAACGCAATTGTGCGTGAAACATCGCGATGTGCTGCTCAATACTGCGGACCTGAGTGCCAATGTGCAGAAGGCGAGACTCGGCAGGACTTGGCAGATCATTTGCGATCAATTGAGTCGGCAACATCCGGGTACGCTACATGAGAATTGAATAATAATGTTGTTGAAAATCTGCGGTGGGATTGGATGGAATGGATGCACATCCCACTCGGTGATAGATCTAAGCTAGTCTTGTCACGTGAGTTTTGAATGACGACTATCAATCGGAACGTTTACTGACATAAATCTGTCCGCCCGGGGTTGCGCTGAACGGTGGTTGTTGAGTTATTTTTTTCGCAGATCAAAATGAGCACAAAAATATACAGTGGAAGTTACACTTCAAAAAAGCCGATCACCAAATCTCACCTTCAAGTTTGTTCACAACATCGATGTCCTGTTCTGCAGACGCAACACCAAGTCCTGCTGCACTACGTGCCCGTTGGGCTGACATGACACGCAAAGCGAGAGTTAGGAGGGAAAAGGAGTCGTTATCGACAGAAGGACTGTACCAATCGCCTGAATGGATGCAGCATCTGACTCAACATTTCATTCGGCATGATGCAGGTCTGCTTGGAAATGTCTTAGCGTTTGTTTATTTTGTGGCTGACGGTTTTGCTTTTCAACTGGGCCGGCGTTTGCACAAAAGCAAGACAAATGCTTAAGGACACAAATCAACACGAAAAAAACGAGAAGCTCAAACTTTCCAGCTGACGCACAATCGCCGCCATTGGGCTCGCCACTACGAAGCACGATGGATGACAATGCTAAACTGGCACTGGTGCATTTGTGCGTGAAACATCGCGACACGCTGCTCGACCCGGCATTGAATGCGTTTCACTTGAAGAAAGTCGGCACGCTCTGGGACCACATCCATGCCGAGTTCATGTTGCAGTTTCCAGGTCTGGATTATTGAATAATAATTGGTTGAAGAAAATATTGTTACGATCCAAAATCGAGCGACTGACAACACACACAGACTGTTCATCGAGCGGCACGGTGCTGCGCAAAAAGTTGGCCGAAATGGTGTATCGGGGCAAGCGGTACTACACGAAATGGGGCGCAATGGGGGAATTCGACCCGAATTTACGACCCGCTGAGTGGGTGGTGGCCATTGTGACGCAGTATTTGGATTGCGCAACGGAATTGGGTTGGTGTGATTGCTGGCTGACTGTCTGATGTTTCACGTTCGGAGTTGACAACCTCAGATGTCGATGTCAAGCTCGCGATCAGGTCGGGTCGCGTTTGTCGTGGTCACGTGATTTTTTTTGTTCAGCGATTTGCGTCCAGCTGGTTTGTTGGACCGGCGTAAAAGTTGCATTCAGAGCCGGTCGTAATCATTAACGTGGTGGCATGTTGTGGCATCCGTGGTTCTCACAATTTTGCCCCATGTATCCTATCGTAAAGATGGCAGTTTGTGTCTTTCAAGTGCCTGAAACCTCCAATCTGGCTCACATTTCAGTGCCCGAAGTGGCGAAACCGGCCTCGCGTGACGAGGATCGGCCGCAGTCCGCTGACTCGATTTCGCCCGAAGACAGCCTGGAGTTGACATCTGACATTCGACATGCGAATCTTGATGACAATTCGAGACTGTATCTGACCAAACTGTGTGTGGCGGAGAGGGACGGTCTTGTCAATGCCACGGACAGCAGGGATCACGTCTGGCAGAGGATCTATGCGAGCATGATCGCACGATATCCAGGTTTGTATTTTAGGAATGGTGTAATGTGTTTCACAAATCGCTGCCGTGCAATGAGGTGCGCCCCGTACTTAATACCCAGATCTAAACCCGAAAATCAACTGTTGAAACATTTGGACAGCTCGCCAGCTAGCCAGGCAGCGGTGGTGTGCAATGTTTCAGAACCGCGCGTGGTCAGCGTTCAGGTTTAGACGTGGACATTAACTATGGGGCGTATTCTAGTGCACGGCAGTAAATTTTGAAATTTACTATACTGCACGTTGTTGAGCGCCCCATTTTCTTTGTTCTCGTTGACATGAGTTTGGAACCAAATTTCATGTACTGCGCGCCGGACAACGCGGGACTTCCGACAAAGTTCGGTTGAACACTGTTGTACTCCTGGTGTATCATCAAATTCTAACGTATTATACATTTTAATCGCATCAAAAATCAGGTTTGCCGGCCTTCCAAGTAACGTGCACATAAACAAACGTTTTTGTTCTGATTTGTAGGATGCGTCAGCAACGTCAAAGTGCTGCGACAAACCTGGTCGGATTTGATGTCTCGCGGCAAACATTCCTATCGCAAATGGGTGAGTCAAACACAACGGGACCCATCAATGGTGGATGAACCGAGCCTGCAGCCACCTGAATGGGTTATGGTCACGATCAAGGACTATTTACGGCATGGGGACGCCGACCGAAGTAAGTGTGTTTCAAAATGATGTTTCAATTCACTTAGTCTGCCGTCCCTTATTTATGCCCGATTTCGCAGCACCGGACCTGTCGACCCCGGAGCCCGACACCGATGACCCACCCTTATCTGGTGACTCAGTGATCGGCCACCACGAGTCCGACTGTCTGCCATCTGGGCGCAAGACCGATTTCAACGACCAGTCAAAGTTGTATTTGGTGCAACTTTGTGTGGCCGATCGAAACGTGCTGCTGAATCCCGATGGCAACAAGAACTTCATTGCGCTCAAGCGGGCAGACCACGCCTGGGCCAGGATTTATGCGCAGTTGACCGAGAGATATCCGGGTGAGCTGGGCTGAAGCATTCTTTGCTGTCAATAGTCTTCGACCGGGTGTGATGCGCAAGTGTAGCTTTATGTTTTTGTTATTTGACCTTTCAACTGCCATATGACACTGGTTCAGTTTTGTTTGACAGCGTTCCCCTACCGTCACTGAAACATGAACGAGCTTGGCATCTCAGCTCAACATGCGTATCATGCATCGGAACAGCTATGTAGGCCGATGTCAGGCTTTTGTATTTTTTGCAATAAGTTGAAACCGTTCGGTTGATTTGATTTGACACCAGGCAAATATGCTTTCACAGTATATACACAGTGCACTGATCAATAGTCAAAACAACTGAAGATACCTTTGAAGTGTTGCTACCCCTGACCGTACTCAGGTTGTGTGTGCAACGTGCGAGCATTGCGCAACGCCTGGGTCACCTATGTGTTCCGAGCGCGACAGTCCTACCAGAAATGGGTGACTCGCACGAATCGGGATCCGGACCTGCGACCACGGGAATGGGTGGTGGACATTTGGCACAAATATTTGGGCGAACGGGATATTGATGCCAGTGGTGGGTGTACTTTTGTTGTTGAAACATTCGGATGATCCGTCTTGGTCACCTGACTTTGAGCTGACAATGTCTTGCGACAAATCGCACTGTTTGGACGACGTTTTGACCAGCGTGAAACCTTCGTCCTCTGACCATTGTGCAGCAACGCTGGTCGAATTGACCAACGTTCATGAATATACTGAATCCTTCCACATTTGCCGACACTGACTTTGCAGCCGACCGATCTGTCACTGAATTAGAGTGTTAATCAATGTATTTGTAGAAAACCCACCGGGCTCAAATCGAAGTTGTGACTCAACGATAGCGGATGATGATGATAACACTGGCGATCCGTTAGCAGGAGCGGATGAGTTTGATTACAACACAGGTGTGATACTTGAGAACTGTCCAGTTTGTTTTTTTTGCGTAAATGCATACAATGGAGATAAATTACAACAGGAATACAAAACATCCAGGTTTGCTGCAATCCAGTCGCCATGCACCCAAAGAACGAACAATATTAGACGATCGTGATACGAGTCCGGACCCGACCGACGAATGTGCCGTGTTGTTGTATGTGGAATGCGAGTTCTGTTGTGTGCTCGTGCCGAGGGAAATGATTGGTGTGCACGTCAGGGTGGGACATGAGGCCGAATGGAGGTATCAATACGATGGACTTGGATTTTGGGATTATTTTATTTGAAAAGTTGCGGTCCAGCTTTATAATGGTCGACAGTCCCTCCCAACAATGTCAAGTTTGCATGGTGACTGACAATACCATACTATGTTCTGGCATCGTGAAGACAACCGACTGGATGAAATCTGCTCTTAGCTTTTCTTGGTATTATGTAATCTGGTGCATTCGCAGTCGAAAAGCACAAAACTAACTGCTGTTTTATGGCCGTGAAATAAATATCACGAAATGCACAATTTACAAATACAGTCCAATTACTTTCACCGTTTGACAGCCGTCTGTCCAACCACCGCCCGAAACGGCGTCTATTCGCGTGCACCGAAGTGCCTGACGATGACTTCCTCGACAGTCCAAAGCAGCAGCTCAAATTGGAGTCACTGCCCATACCGCCCGCGTTCGAACAAGGTCCGGCGACCCGGGCTTCGGCCCGCAAGCAGTCAACCATGTCCAATGGGCAACAAGTGGTTGATGGCACAGCGAGGTCGTTGATTCAGATCACCAATGTTCGTCCGCTGGTCGTTCGCAAAACGTCGCCCGCCAAGAAGACTCGGTCGTATAATAGAAGGGCATCGGCTGGGGGCGGGCCGGTCGAGAATGACAATCGGTATGTAAGAATGGATATTGTTGTCGTTGTGGCAATCTTCCCTCTCTATCAGGAGATCGGCATTGCGGTCATCATACAAGAGAATGTTCACTCCTATCTCGAGTTGAGAATATGCACCAAGCCAAACTTCCATGATGTTTCGGCTATTGAGTTTCACCACATGAATTCCCCTATAAACAGGGGACAATAATTGCTCTCGTTCAACGATTGTTGCTTTCACTGAGTCCAGTTTGTAATAGAATTGCACAATAGTTTTGTGAATACAGTCCACAAATTCACAGCCGTAAACGCACGCTGGACACGGTGGTGACTGAACGGTGGCGTAAAGTGATGCGACCAAATGACAACGATGGTGAGCGGGCACAATCCAGTCACATGCAACAATACAGTCTGGATCCGTTTCCGGAAATACCGCGCGCGTACAATACGAGATTAGTTGGTTGGTGACTGTTGTTGATGTATTTCTATTTGGTGTTGGTCGCACAATGACTTTGTAAGAATTGGTCAAATTTTCCGAAGGAAGCAGGAAAGACGGGGAAGGACGCGCCAACCACACACAAAAAAAAAACCGCAACCCCCTCCTGAAAATGTTTTGTGAGAATCACAAATGGCACAGTAGTTAAGAGTGATTGAACGTGAAAATCAGGATTGATTTGATGTATTCTGATGTGACCATTGTGCGACCAATAGTTCAACATGAATTGTGCCGTCGACATTTCACATTTGTTGTTTTTCAGTACATGAGTCGGCAGGCTAATCAAAAAAGTCCCAAAGAAACGGGCGGTTTTGATGATCTGGTTGGACCGTTGTGTGTTCACCACAATACACCATCCTTGTGTGTTTTGTAATGTGAACAAATTGCGCCTGGCATTGGAGATTTTCCGGTTTCGTCACATGTTCATAGACGGGTGGTGCATCATCAGTGCGAATAAACCAGCTGGCCACGCAACTACAACGTGCAAAGACCTCTTTTCAGAACAACCAACCGACAACGCGAAATGCCTGACTCTGCACGCTGACGTCACGGACCGCGAACAAATCGAAGCGTGGATCGACGAGTACTCGAAACAGTCTGGCACGCGTTGGGTAGTGGCACGAGGGGGCTACAAACGCGGCGAACTCGTGCGATCGGTGCCGTACGCGTGTCGGCATTCGCGATTGTATAAAAAGGCATCATCGGCGCTCAACTATGAT
This sequence comes from Rhynchonema sp. JSB1_4, assembly GCA_030248065.1. NCBI lineage: Eukaryota > Metazoa > Nematoda > Chromadorea > Monhysterida > Xyalidae > Rhynchonema > Rhynchonema sp. JSB1_4. The sequence goes on from JASAMV010004416.1 coordinate 7,717, forward strand.
TGTCAGGCGAAGATACACTTTCAAGTGATGGCCAGAAGCGGGTATTGTGAAGTGACGATGGAGCTGAATCACAATCATGTCAAGCATTACAATGTGTTCGGTCGGCCGACGCCGGAGGTAATGCTACAGTCTAGCCTGTTTGTAGTGGCATATTTGGAACCTATTTGTATTGGACCACATGCAGGATACTCACAAAACAGTTTCATGTAGGAAACTAACAACGACTGATCGGCAGCCAGGAAATCGTTTGAAATTATCACCATATGAAGACATGGCTATAGTCATTTGACAAACTGGGCACCGGGTTTTCCGCCAGCCGTTGGGTAGATGAGGGCTTCATGTTCACCACAGAGAGAAAAAATTGAAAAACGGGCTCACATGTCAACCTTCGCCATGAACCTTCTGCAATTCAGGTGCTGGAACGAATTGAGTCCTACTTCGACGATGGCATGGACGCGCATGAGGCGCATGTCTGGACCGAGCTCACTCTCAGAGAACGACCGGATTTTGAAGATCGAATGTTGTTCGATTCGTCTATAATGCCCGGATTGGCCAAATTCCATGCGCTCTATCGCGAATATCTCATTCGACATCCGGAACGCAAAAAAGTACATATGTTCTTTTGCTTTTCGTACATTTCTAAAAGTTTCAAGATATTTTAAGATTTGTGGAATGAATCAATTTTTTTCCAGTACCGCAACTTCCGACCGTTCAAGATGCGCATCGACAGTAAGGAAAGCTTCCAGCGATTGCGCAAGATGCAGGCGGTTAGTTCGACGGACATTAAGAATTAATCAGCGTTTTATTTCTGTTTTTATTCACTCATTTGTATTGGTTTACTTTTGAACACGCGATTTCTGTTGCGGCCAATAACACCCCGTGATAACGACGTAAGGTCATGCCCAGGTGAAACATAAGTTGTGCTCGGGGCCAGGCATGTTCCCTTACATTTGTGCAAGGCTTTCCAAAATTTCGCCACTCTTTCATTCGCTGAGTTTAACGCGTCCTTTGTGATTGACATGATACAGGAGCATAGATTGTCAATTCACTCATTGTACATGTGGTCGTATGGAATGCGTACCATTATTTGGTCCATCTATTATTTGACAGCAGTCGGCAGAGCGCACAATTGCTTGTGAAGGCTCAGAAGGTCACTATGAAGAAGGATGAATTTAGATGTCCGTTTCAAAGCTAATGTTTCACACACACACACCCACACTCATTGCAGACCGCCCGCCAGTTTGACGACTACTTTGCGCAACACGGCATGCTGGCTAGTGAGGCGAGACGACATCACGAAAAGATACTGCGACAACAACCGGACTTCAAAGAGGAATGGCTGAAGGATCCGGTCTACATGCCAACGCAGAACACGGCCGAGTATCTGAGGGATAAATTCAGGAATCCGCGATATTGCAAGTCCAGGAAAGACAAGGCAAGTGAGATTATAACGCACTGGTGTGTTTACACTGACCATGTCGCGGCATGAAGCAGGTTGAAAGGAGTGGCTTCTGTGCCTTGCGCATTAGATGAAGCAGTTTTTTAGACTACGTTCTGCCATCACTGTGCTGAAATAATTTTTGTTTTTCCTTCTATATGACTGATCTGTACAAAAGCGTATATTCTCACGCGCGGCACGAACTAATTCGGTAGTTACAGACGTTGAGAAACCATTTGAATCACGTGTCGTGTTGCAGACACCGAAAATATCGCGCGAATACAAATTGAAGCAGACATCACCGGTTGAGTATGCTCCTGAGCTCGAAGATGAATCATTCATGGACGAGGACAGTCAACTGAATTTGGCTGCCGTTTGAAAATGTAGTCTACCACACTGTTTTTGTGAACCCCTCATTGTGGGGACAGACAATTTGGTGCCTAATATTTTGTGCAAGTACTATTAACAGACCGTTGTTGCCGTGTTCCAATCAATGAAGACAGAAAAGCAGTTAGTATTTCAAGAAAAAATTGTGATTTCATTATGTTCGACAATTGTATGTAATTCCTGGGTTGTGCTCTGTAATGTGAATCATGTGCACTTCTTCGCTTCTATTTTGTCAATTCTTTTACAGTTCATGATTTGCCTTTATGCGTTTGTGTGTATAGCCAGACACATAATATAATATTTCATATGGATTCATTTTCATTTCTTTCGCAAGCACAATCATAAAATGATACTAAATTCAACACTGGATCGCCAAGACAAAGTTTGTGGTTCAGCGTTGTCGAAAGCGCACTGGTTCAACGTCTGTGACCAGTTATTGTCGATGTTCTCACCTAATTTTAGTTGTTTCATGACATTTCTGTTTATCAAACTTCCACCGCAGAATCTGCTGCCAAAATGTCGGTGAGCAGTGAGGGATGCACCACTTCTAACGACGACTGTGCTGGTGACCCTCAGCTGGACTGTGCCGTGTTGTTGTACAGCGAATGTGAATTCTGTTGTGGTCTGTTCCCACGCGACACCATTCGGTTACATGTCAAGGTCGGGCATGAATTTGAAGTCGGGTTAGTTGCACATTGAGTTAGCTGTGGTGTGTGGCCAGTGTTTTTGACTAAATTCAAATGTCATGGCACCCAACAAATGAAATTTGGCGACCCCTATTTAAGTGCCAGAACGTCTTCTTACTGACACCTGAAAATTGGAGATTTAGGTGCCATGGCACTTGGTCTCATTTGAAAAAAACCTGTGTCTGGTAGTGGCCAGGTGTACCCGTTTTCTGTCCGCTTTCGAATACAGGCGGTGTTTGCGCTGACGACTACCTGGTGCATCACCGAATGAGTGACGATCGCTCAGTCCCGCGCCATATGCATAGTAGTTGACAGAATTCAATCATTGAACTGGTCAATAAAATATGGCGATCCTCTGTCAACAATTCAAGGATAAACCAGGCAGACATGGCTATAGTCATTTGACAAACTGGGCACCAGGTTTTCCGCCAGCCGTTGGGTAGATGAGGGCTTCATGTTCACCACAGAGAGAAAAAATTGAAAAACGGGCTCACATTTCCACCTTCACCATAAACGTTCTGCAATTCAGGTGCTGGAACGAATCGAGTCCTACTTCGACGATGGCATGGACGCGCATGAGGCGCATGTCTGGACCGAGCTCACTCTCAGAGAACGACCGGATTTTGAAGATCGAATGTTGTTCGATTCATCAATAATGCCGGGATTAGCCAAATTCCATGCGCTCTATCGCGAATATCTCATTCGACATCCGGAACGCAAAAAAGTAGTTTCTTTTGTTTTTCGTACATTATTTTTCTAAAAGTTTCAAGATATTTTAAGATTTGTGGAATGAATCAATTTTTTTCCAGTACCGCAACTTCCGACCGTTCAAGATGCGCATTGACAGTAAGGAAAGCTTCCAGCGATTGCGCAAGATGCAGGCGGTTAGTTCGACGGACATTAAGAATTAATCAGCGTTTTATTTCTGTTTTTATTCGCTCATTTGTATTGGTTTACTTTTGAACACGCGATTTCTGTTGCGGCCAATAACACCCCGTGATAACGACGTAAGGTCATGCCCAGGTGAAACATAAGTTGTGCTCGGGGCCAGGCATGTCCCCTTACATTTGTGCAAGGCTTTCCAAAATTTCGCCACTCTTTCATTCGCTGAGTTTAACGCGTCCTTTGTGATTGACATGATACAGGAGCATAGATTGTCAATTCACTCATTGTACATGTGGTCGTATGGAATGCGTACCATTATTTGGTCCATCTATTATTTGACAGCACTCGGCAGAGCGCACAATTGCTTGTGAAGGCTCAGAAGGTCACTATGAAGAAGGATGAATTTAGATGTCCGTTTCAAAGCTAATGTTTCACACACACACACACCCACACTCATTGCAGACCGCCCGCCAGTTTGACGACTACTTTGCGCAACACGGCATGCTGGCTAGTGAGGCGAGACGACATCACGAAAAGATACTGCGACAACAGCCGGACTTCAAAGAGGAATGGCTGAAGGATCCGGTCTACATGCCAACGCAGAACACGGCCGAGTATCTGAGGGATAAATTCAGGAATCCGCGATATTGCAAGTCCAGGAAAGACAAGGCAAGTGAGATTATAACGCACTAGTGTGTTTACACTGACCATGTCCTGGTGCACCGTCTGTGTTTGTGGTGTGAAGCAGGTAGAAAGAAGCGGCTTCTGTGCCATGCACATTGGATGAAGCAGTTTTTTAGACTATTTTATGCCACTGTTGTGCTGAAATCATTTTTGTTTCTCTTTCTGTATGATTGATCTGTACAAAATATATCAATATATATCTGTATATTTTCACGCGCGGCACGAACTAGACGTTGAGAAACCATTTGAATTATGTGTCGTGTTGCAGACACCGAAAATATCGCGCGAATACAAATTGAAGCAGACATCACCGGTTGAGTATGCTCCTGAGCTCGAAGATGAATCATTCATGGACGAGGACAGTCAACTGAATTTGGCTGCCGTTTGAAAATGTAGTCTACGACTCTGTTTTTGTGAACCCCTCATTGTGGGGACAGACAATTTGGTGCCTAATATTTTGTGCAAGTACTATTAACAGACCGTTGTTGCCGTGTCCCAATCAATGAAGACAGAAAAGCAGTTAGTATTTCAAGAAAAAATTGTGATTTCATTATGTTTGACAATTGTATGTATGTAATTTCTGGGTTGTGCTCTGTAATGTGAATCATGTGCACTTCTTCGCTTCTATTTTGTCAATTCTTTTGCAGTTCATGATTTGCCTTTATGCGTTTGTGTGTATAACCAGACACATAATATAATGTTTCATGTGGATTCATTTTCATTTCTTTCGCAAGACAATCATAAAATGATGCTAAATTCAACATTGGATCGCCAAGACAAAGTTTGTGGTTCAGCGTTGCCGAAAGCGCACTGGTTCAACGCCTGTGACCAGTTATTGTTGATGTTCTAATCTAATTTTAGTTGTTTCAACGACATTATCTGTTTATCAAACTTCCACCGCAGAATCTGCTGCCAAAATGTCGGTGAGCAGTGAGGGATGCACCACTTCTAACGACGACGGTGCTGGTGATCCTCAGCTGGACTGCGCCGTGTTGTTGTACAGCGAATGTGAATTCTGTTGTGGTCTCTTCCCACGCGACACCATTCGGTTACATGTCAAGGTCGGGCATGAATTTGAAGTCGGGTTAGTTGCACATTGAGTTTGCTATGGTGTGTGGGGTGGTGGCAGTGATGTAGTTGGCTCGAGCAAGAAAGCTAGTTAGCTGGTGGAGTCCGGCGCAAGAAAGCCAGCCAGCGAGTCGGGTACCGCGGGGTATTGGTCCAGAAGTCAAAAACAAGGGTATACAAATTGGTCGAAATTGTGCTAAAATAGGCCTCAAAATGCGCATTTCTGTGCATGTGAGAGAAAATTTGAGCGAATATGACCAGTTTGGCCCATAAAATGTTCATTTTGAAACTAAAATCAACACTTTTTTGACTTGATGACCGGAGCAAGAAAGCTAGCTCGCCAGCTTGGGGGGTATGGGTTCGGGTCGGGAGCAAGAAAGCTACCTACCTGACCCCATGCCCCCCCCCCAAACTACATCACTGGGTGGTGGTCAGGTGTGCCCATCGTTCTGCCTCCTTTCTGCGACAGGCGGTGTTACACTTGCACTGGCACGATCACCTGATCACGCAATTCTCACAGAATTCAATGGTTTAACTGGTCAGTAAAATATAGCGCCCCCCAACAATAAGCCAGGAACACAACGACCCTCAAATCATCTAATATTTTTCAGTTCCGACCATGCTTTCGGTCACCGTCGTCTGTTCGCGTGCACCGAAGTCCCGGAGGACGACTTCCCAGAATCAGAATTAATGATCAAACCCGAGCCAATCGATGTTGAAACGTGGGCAGCAAAGGAATCGGCCCGGATCGCTGCCGTCAAACAACGATTGGGGACTGTAATCGTGGTTGGCGCGCAGCCAAGGACAAGGAATAGAAAACGAAGAACATCGAGGGCCATTCAGAACAGCCACAGTAAGATACCGTGCACAGCCATCGCAGCTGGATCACAGCGACTCAGTTTGGCTGCGCATCCGGAAATTCCAACGATATTTGGTACCAGACTTGTGGGTGAGTTTGCAGTTTGGGTTCATTGCGGCGCAGTCTCATTTCCATTTCCCCGGTAACTAATGGGATAATAAACGGTACCCGACGTTTTTGGTTACGATGAGCTCTGTTTGCTATTGAGCGTGTGAAGGGTGTTGGCAATACATAGACATGACACCATATCATACTGTCGGTAAATTTGAATTCGTACATTGCCAGCCGAGCCGGCCGATTCTGGCAGTTGTCTGATCTTGCAAGCTGACATGACCGAACGTGACCAGGTGCAGACATGGATTCGTGAGTACTCGAGTCTGTCGAAGACCAGGTGGATCATCGCTACTGGCGGAATGAAACAGAACGCCACGTTCAGACAGGCTAGCTGATGTTTCACTTCAGTGTTTGTCCACGAGCAAAGTAGCGTATTACGTTACGGTGGACAAGTTTTGTAATTCTTGTATATTTTTAGAATTTTTAGCAGCTCATCTGATTTTTTTGCATTGTGCCATAAATCCATTGGCGCGATTAGTGGGACACAGGTAACAATGACAAGTCGTGTCGTTGTGAAACATAAACGAATTGTACGGTTCAGATGTTAATGTGAATCATACTGAAACCTGGACACCGCAGCTGTGCCCAGTGGCGACTTGTACGCATTTGGTTGCCGCTGAAAAGCTGACACAAACAACCTGCTGGTCATTTGATGTTGCAGGCGTTCTACGCTTGTCGCCACGCGTCCTTCTACAAGAAACAGTCGAGTCCGCTAAATTTCGACTGCCAGGCGCGCATCACGTTCCAAGTGTGCCATCAGACTGGTCATTGTGAAATCAGCATGAACGTGGCACACAATCACGACAAACACACTCGGTCCTACTGCCCGCCGGCGCAGGAGGTCGGGTCCGGCGCACATTTTGTTTGGTTTGGAATTGGTTTGCTCCTTTGTGTTAAGAAGTGCAGCCGGTCCTCTCTATGGTGCTCCTTTGGCGGCGATGACGAGACGATATTTGAGTCTCAATGGCGGTGCTCATTTTGATGCTCCATGTGAGCGAACATTGAACTTTACGGTGATTCGAACGTCCGAGATACCGTGCACCACCATGTGACCTTAAAGACGATGCACTGTTACTATTGTGCATGCCTGGCCAGATCCGTCAGCCACAAAAGGAGGGAACCCAGAGACTTTGTAAAGAATAATGGTCGTACTTTGCAGACCCTTGATCGAATCGAGTGCTACTATCGCGACGGCATCGAACCGATGCAGGCCCGTCGCCATCTTGAGCTGGTGCTTCGATCACAGCCCGACTTTCGCGACGATATGTTGACCGATTCGTCCGTGTTCCCGGGCGAGAAAAAGTTCCAGGATTTGTATCGGTCGTATCTGAAACGGAATCCGGAACAGAAAAAGGTTTGCATATCTTGCACTTTGGATTGTTATTCGTTGACTTGTTAGGTACTTACCTACCGCAATGTAATCTCTCCATTGTGACACTGATCGGAGATTCTCAAAATTTCGGAATGCAGCACATTCACTGGAGTCGCAGATTCGGCACCGATCTAGCACTGTCACTGCATAAAGAACTTGACCGGAGACGAGCCTGGACTATGTTGTATTTACTTTTTCAGCGTGTTCGCGACTACCGACCGTTCAAGGTCAAAGTGAACAGCAAGGAGACGGACGCTCGACTGCGCATGATACAGAAGGTTCAGTGACCTTGTTGAATCAGGATTCTTGCGAAACATCATAAAAATTTATCGTATTTTCCTGCAGACGGCGCGTCAGTTCGACCAATACTACGTGGGTGATGGAATGCAGCCGAAAGAGGCACTTCGACATCACGAAAAGGTGCTGAGAGCGCGGGCGGACTTCAACGAGTCGATGCTCAACGACACCGCCTACATGCCGACATTGCGTCAAGCGCAGTACTTCCTCGAGAAACACAAATACAACAGATTGAAAACTACCAAGAAATTGATGGTGGGTTAGGGTAGCTAGTAATGATGTCTGCCATGTTTCTGGCGTAGCAATGCAGGCCATTGTGTTTGTTGTGACTTGCTTCAATTCGTTGCCAGTGAAAGAACGTGCACAACAGTCACAGCATGTAGTGCTTTAGCGTATCTGCAATCACGATAGAGAGGGTAGACTGAACTGATCACTGTAATAGATCATAGATCCATGTCTGGGACCGGAAAGATTCTCATTTATCATTTCGTCCCTTGATCATTCAGGCGGCAGCCAGTAAGTACAAACCGGAGCTGGAGGATGACGGGATTACGCGTGATGAGGTTGCAGCTATTTCGATCACAAATACCTCATTGTCTTAGCTTTGAATTGTATTTTGTTTTGTTTATCATATGTGCAGCCAATTATAAGTGCCCCTGAATTGTTGTGAATTGATCAACTAAACGAACAATATTTCATATTTACGAGTCCTAATCTCTCAGTTTCTTCAAGATGTACACTTTTCACTTCCTTGTTAATCTCATTTCACAGATTGCGCACAAAAGTTGTGATAAACATAAACATATTATCACAAATACTTCTTCCATGACCAGTTGCGTTTTGTTCCAACGCATGTGGCCTGTAATGGTCAGATTATCAGAGCAAACATTGCTTTCATCTTCTTATGCTTTTTGGATAGCGCGACCGGCACATTTCTTCCGGTATATTGTTGCCGATATGCCGGTGCCCCATGACATCGTCAATGCCAATGCACCAAATGGTCACTTCACTTGACCACCAAACAGTCCTATTGCATCCCAGGGCGATGCGATGGTCCAAATGAATTACGAGTCCGAGCCGGAATCCGCCTTTATCGACCCTGAACTCGACTGTGCTGTGTTGTTGTACAGCGAATGTGAATTCTGTTGTGGTCTGTTCCCACGCGACACGATCAAATTGCATCTGAAGGTCGGGCATGAACACGAGTACAGGTATGCACGGTGGATATTATAAGATTGCAGATTTTTTTGTTTTATTTTCTTTACTTTGTCGAAAATATCCAACCATGACTTATTCAGGAAGTATTCGGTACCTTCCAAGCGACGGCTGTTCGCGTGCACTGAGGTGGCTGAGGAAAATTTCGATGACAACGATGTTGACGTGAAAGATGAACCCTCGATTGTTCCTGAATCAGCAAGCGCAGTTGAACTATCGCTGTCTCAATCTGTCGCAAATGATGTGGCTGGAACACTGAAACGTCACCAAGTCCCTGATGTGACAAGGATTAGTCCAATGCCTTCTAAACGTCAACGAATTGGACCGCAAGTTGTGAACGGCCGTGTCACGCCAGGAACCAGCAATGAGGCAGACAACACACGGCTTACGCTCACTGACCTCCCTGATATTCCAAGGCTGTATGCGACCAGAGTCACTGGTTTGTGTTGCCAACTGTTTGATGTGCATCTGGCCTGCCACTTGTTGTGATATGATGGAAAAAATTTCGGTTATCATTAGAAATACGCGTTTGCACAAACGACCTATTGGCGGTCAGACTGCAGAGGAGGTAGTTATGGGGGCAGACTGTGTTAAATCGACACTAACGGGATGCGAGAGCATTGTGTAACTGTTGTATTTAGCAAATTATTGAAAAAATTAATTTGGAGTCCTGTCTACGCCTAGGTTTCGCGGGGTATTCGAGACCATCGGCGTGACGTTGTGCCCCCCGCTAAATCAGTGGCGTAGTTGAGAAATCAAAATCTCAGTATTCCGGATACCCCTTTGCGAAAAATGAAGCTATCGGATACCGGGCGGATACTACCCCCCCCCACCTAACAACACCACTGCATTAAACTAAACCCAATTCTCACTCATCACAGGTGTGATTCGCGAGGACGCTGTCGTGATTTTGCAAGCGCACATGCAAACAAAGACACAAGTTGCTGATTGGATGTCGGAGTATTCGAAATTATCCAAAACCAATTGGGTGATTGCAAATGGCGGCGAGAAGAAAGGAGAATTCAAACGACAGCAATTCGCTTGCAGGTTCAAGCACTTGGTTCAGGTTGTTTACGTTTGTTTTCCTTGATGATTCTGGTGTTTCAGACATTCCGCCCTGTACAAGAAGAAAACGAGTCCTCTCAATTTCGACTGCAAAGCGCGCATCTACTTTCACGTGACCGACAATAGAATCTGTGAGATTCGCGTGGACGCCAATCACAGTCATACGCAACACATACACTCCAACTGTCCACCACTGCCGGAGGTGGGCTTCGCTGATGTTTCATATGTTGAATGAACTTCAGTCTGTGAATCGTGTATATCATGTCCTGTGTAGTGACATGGTAACGGGATCATTCAGCTTTGGTCACCACAAACAATCTATACTACTAAAACAGGAAGACGTATGTATGTATGTATGTGGCCCCCTCCCTCGGAAGGGCGGACGGGTAAATTTTCACGGGTAGCTTTGGGTATGCTAACGGGTCTTCGGGAGGGGGGGCACGGCACGGGCGCGGCGCTGTAGCCGGGCCGTAGGCACGGGTCCCGTCTAGTATCAACTATTAGTATATTCAACTGGACTGGAATGAACCAGCAAGTTGTCGTTCATATGTGCTGAGTGTGAGGAGTATCGCAACGTTGTGGGTGACTACAACGAACAAAGACTGTATTGTGCCCAATTTCAGACGATCGATAAAATCACGCACTATTTCCGCGACGGTCTGGATTCGAACCAGGCCCGATGTCATCTCGAGCTGGAGATCAGGGCACGAGCCGACTTCAGTGAGGACATGGTCACCGACAAGGCGTTGTTGCCCGGACAGAAGAAGTTCTTGGATTTGTACAGGCGATATTTGGACGAACATCCGGATATGAGAAAGGTATAGTTGGGATTCTGCCTGAATTTCACGGCCACGAGCTCGGAGAATTATTAGTTTTTTTTCTGTGCAGGCCATGCGTGATTATTGCCCTTTTGGACTGAACGTGGACAGTATTGACAAGGAAGCACGACTGCGGCTCATGCAAGAGGTTATCTTATTTTTCTTTGTTTTTTTTGTTTCAATTTTGCTTACCCAAGTTGTGCAGTTCCTGTTCGAAGTCTTTTGGTGACCGCATCTGTCATGAATATCCTTGTTTCACAGTACCAGTCAAAAGTGAGCCTTTTGCACGGTGACCCAACATGTGGATCCCGATCCCGATCATGTCATTATAAGCAGGCCAAACTGTAATTTTGTACATTTTCTGTTTCAGACAGCCCGTCAATTTGACCAATACTACATTCGGGACGGTATGTTGCCCAAAGAGGCGCTTCGACATCATGAGAAGGTGCTGAGAGCGAGGGCTGACTTCAATGAAGACATGCTCAAAGATCGTGCCTATCTGCCCACGCACAGACAGGCAAAGTATTTCTTTCAAAAGCACAAACACTACAGGAGTCGAACGGCGAGGAAGTTTACTGTGAGTCTACGGAAGAATTATTGCCAAGAAGATTTTATTTATAAGTTTATTTATTACTTATTATTATCCAGCAAACGACCGATTATGCACCCGAGCTCGAGGACGAATCTTTTATCAACGGTGATGTTTCAACAACCACTCCATGTAATGATTCGATCAGAAATTTTGGAACCTCAGAATGATTGTGAAATCCTCAATTTCCGCGGCATTATACTAATTTTGATATTTATCGGCTGTTTGATGCGCCTAATGATTCTCATACTATGCAGGTTGTATAATTACTCCGTTATTTTGGTTGAAGAACTTTTCTCGCTTTTGCCTGTGCATATGCATAATAGCTTGGCTAGCACTTTTTAAAATTATGCAAGAGAAACTCTGTGATATGTATAAAAAATGAAATCCACAAGCGACGTTTATTTTAGCTGACCATGCGTCACGCCATGCGCACTGGCTTCAGAAATGAGCCATTATCTCACGCAACAGTGATCACTTTATTTCACATCAACATTTGTCATGCTACCGTAACCTACAGTAACCCACAATGACGCCGCGACCACACGAGCATGAGGCGAATGGCAATGTTAGTGATGTGGAGGACAACGTATTGCTCTACAACGAATGCGAGTTCTGTTGCGGGCTGTTCGCGCGTGAAATGATACAATTGCACGTGGAGACTGGACATGACAATGAAACGTTGGTTGGCTTTGTTTTTGGCGGGTTTGTGTTTGAATGTGTTGCTGTACCGAACGTAAAAAAATTTTTTTTATAAAAAACACAAAAAAAAGTTGTGATCAATTTACAACTAAATCGCCGGTCGCACAATGGGGCACTTCATTCATGCACAGTCTCACCATAAAGACTGTGAACCGGATTATCGCTACTACAATTCCAGCCGTGAAACATCAACCAAACGGCGTCTATTCGCGTGCACCGAGGTACCGGAAGAGAAATTTGTGACGCCACTGGATGATGAAGAGCGGGATGCATCATCGTTTGAGCCGGAGTTTGGAGGTGGTGAGGAGGCTGAGTCGAGCGCATCAGGGGCTAGCGAACAGCAGGAAATAGAAGGTGACCATAATATTTGTTTCCTATTTGTTGGCAAGCGTCATGTGGTCAGTCTAGTACACTCGCACTGACGATGTTTTGGTGCACCGCCGATTTGAAACACACCGACAAAGCGAACATACTCGATACTTCTTTCTGTGATGTTCTGCGAGTCAATTGCTTATAAATAATTGTTCAAAGCTCAATATTGTAACAAGAACTGCATTTCAATTGTTTGTCAAATCGTTTCGCGTCCCAGATGATCCAACCATCGAATCCTTGTCTCACCGAGCGCGACGTGCCAAACGACCCCTGTCATCGTCATCATCAAACGTCAAAACACCAATCAAACGTCGTAAAATGCGCAGACGCTCGTCAAACTATCAATCGAATGGCATTGCGTCCAACGCTGAAACATCAACCAACGCACTTGACAGTCTGGTGGCTGTGGATAAGCTGCCAACTATATTTGGCACACAGCTTGTTGGTGAGTAATTTGGCTGAATAACATTAAGCTGGCTGTTCGATTTTTTGTACAACCCCCACTGACGATGTTCTGGTGCACCACTGTGACTGGGCCACCATGCCACCTATTATGATTGGTTTGGGCGGGATAGCGCACAAGTTTTCATACATTGAATTGATAAACTCCAATGCACGGCGCATGATACATGTGTAGAACGGATGAATGGCAAATGTTTCAAACTTGGTATAAAAGGCCAAGTTGTTATACACAATGCGATACTGGAACCTTTTGATCTTCTTGAAACGTATTGCACGAAAAAGACAATAATCACTTGTACACGCACATCAAACTCGATCCCGGCTGTTCCCAGCTGCCTGATGTTTCATCCCCACTATATATGCAGGTGCATCGACGAGTTCGTGTCTTCGCGTGCGCACGCGTGTCGCCAACGAGGATGATATGTCGGCGTGGCTGCGTGACTACGAGCGGGCGTCCGGTTCTGGCTGGCTGCCAAGCCCAATGCCGGATGTGAATGACTCGATTCGCACGTTCGTGTGCAGACATGGACTGCCGGATGACTTGACGGCCATGTACAAGGCGTGCATGGCCAGAATCACATTCCGCACGAAACGCGACGGGTGCGTCAAAAAAGAGGATGTTTTTGTTTATGGAATTGTGAATATCTTTGTTGTCGGCCATTGTCTTCTGATGAAAAAAATGAGAACGAAAAATGAGAAACGCCCGTGTCGGTGTCTGGTCACGTCACCATTTTAGTGTACTTGCGATCACCCGGTGCCCGCATATGTGTTCACATTGCAGAATTCACGGTCCTTTCATTTCAGGTATTGCGACGTTGAGCTTGACGTGCGACACAGTCACGCCACGGATGAACTGGACCTCGGGGAGGGATACCCCGTCGTGCCGAGTATTTACTGCACGAAATTCGTTGGTAAGTCCTTGTCTGCTCGTTTTCAAATTTTCTTTTTCTGATTCTACATGATGCCTGAATTTGCAGGGCGCAAAGGCGACGCGCACATTCTGCACGCCAACTGCAGCACGGTGAATGAGCTGAGGGAGTGGGTGCAGGAGTACAAACGTGTCAGTGGCATAAAGTGGGTGTGCTTGTTGCTCACATCGTACAGTCCAGCCTCGTTATATAGTAACTGACATGATCGCCAGCTGGCATTGTTGGTCACTATAATCGATGTTCGCTATCGTGTATTCAGTGCAGTGTGGTAGATCTTATGGCATGCAAGTCCGATATGTCGCTAATATGTCGGCCGCCACAACAAGAATGCACTGTCACTATAATGAGGGTAAACTGTACTCAAAATAGTACCTACTTCCAAATCTGATTGTATTCAGATGGTATTTCAACAACGAGTCCCGTCCGCTGCCGCACGTGACCGACCCCGACATTCTCTACAGTCGCTACATGGTGTGCGCACATTCGTACAAGGCGCGACACATCAAGGGCGCACAGGACTACGGCTGTGGGGCGCGCATCAAACTGTCGTTGAAGAGGGAGGGATATTGTGAGATTACGTTGCGATGCGAGCACACGCACGAGATTGAGTGGAATGAGCCGGGCGTGTCATTTAGGAAGGCGTCCGTTGAGGTGCGTTGTGGGTAGGGATCGGAACGTATCGGGTATCAGGTATCGGCATGTTTTTCCAAGGTATTGGTCGCATAATGACTTTATAAGAATTGGTCAAATTTTTTTCCTGAATCGCAAGGCAGGCTAGTGACGGGGCAATGACGTTGCGTTGCGCGATCACACACAAAACACGTAGTAAAGAGAATGTTTCAGACCTGCGGCAACGTGGTTGATCTGCTAGATTATTTTCAGCTGAAAATGTTTTGTGAGAATCACAAATAGCACAGTAGTTAAGAGTGACTGAACGTGAAAATCAGGATTGCTTTTGATGAATTCTTATATGGTCATTGTGCGACCAATATCGGGTATTACACTTTTCGCGATTAAAAACCAGTTCTCAAAAACAGCTACGCAGACATTCAGTTTTGCGAGCAGAAAAAAGTTTAAAATGTAGGTGGGAGCTATTTTCATGTTGCATGACACAACAACAGAGCACGATTTGTATGAAAAAAAATTGTTGCGCGCAGTACTCAATGGCTGTCTCAAAAAATCCCACGCGACGTTTGCTAAAAACCTCAGTTTTGCAATAAAAGCGGTGTTTTTATTGGTATTTTGGCAATATCGGGCATCGGGTTACTTTCGAAGTATCGGGTGTCGGCTTTTTTCATGAACTATCGGGCAATCGGGTATCGGCATGCCCCCCGATACCGATCCCTAGTTGTGGGTGGAATGAAGAGTTCGATGTGACGGTCATTTACTTGCCCTGATGATCACCTGGTACACCACTCTCTGCAGCAGTTTACAGACAAATAATAGGGACACATGGAGATGCGGCAGAACGCGGTTTTTTCGGTCGCTATGAGAAATACTATGTATTGGTCGCACAATGACCATATAAGAATTCTTCAAATCAATCCTGATTTTCAAGGTTAGTCACTCCTAACCGCTGTGCTATTTGTGATTCTCACAAAACATTTTCAGCTAAAAATAATCTAGCAGAGCACCCACGTTGCTGCGGGTCTGAATCATTTTGGTGATTGCATGCGTTGTGTGTGATCGCGCACCGCAACGTCACTGCCCCATCACTTTCCTGCTTCACGATTCAGGAAAAAAGACCAATTCTTATAAAGTCATTGTGCGACCAATATGGATAAAGTTGTATATCAGCTATTAGCGTGGGCCAAACAGTCCGTCCGGGTGCAAGAAGAGGGCAGAGCACAGGGTATCCTCCTTGTAGTTCTCATTTCACATGGTGAATATTATATTGCCTACAGTGACCCGAGGAGCGATAGTGCCAGTAAAAGATGCTATGCAGAATGTATCACACGTAAACTATTTGTCCCGCATTGCAGACGCGTTCCAAGCTGCATTCGTACTTTATCGCCGGGTTGGACGACATCGAAGCACGCGATCGTCTCGAGTCGGACATTCGCTGCCGCGTCGACTACAAGGAGGGAATGCTGACCGATACGTCGCTGCTGCCGAGTGCCAGGAATGTCAAGGAATTCTATCGGTTGTTCAAAATTGATCAGCGAATGGGAAAGGTTCGATAGACGTTGATACTGATTATTGGCTGAGTGGTGGTATTGATCCGGCGGTCCTGCGTCAAGATGGTGGTTTTCATAGTACATACTACGGATAGAGACACTATCAGTGATGGTTGATTTTTAAGAATCGTTGGTTAAAACCAATGGTGACTTTGTTTTTTCTGTGAGTTTAGTTTTCGGACTAATGGAGAACGACAAGATTACTGTGGAAATGTCATGGCGATGTTTTACGCAATGACCGAAACATTTTTGATTCCCACGTCGTGGTTGCCGGTGATATACTGTATAGTATTTCTTTTTATGCAAGGCAAAGGAAAAACTCAACTCCAGTTTGGGGTCGAGATTTCAGAAAACTAATGAAAGAGATTAAGAACGTGTCCTTGCTAATCCAGGCACGAAACTTAGCAGCAAACATAGTGAAATGTTTCAATGACATTCTGGCAGCGCACGCCAACAAAGCTCACAGCGAACATTGTTGTTGTTAGATTCCACAGGCAAACATTGACACGTTTTTCCAAGCTGCGTGATTGAGTCGAAAGTGTAATCTCGACCACAACTAGAAGTTCAGTTATAACACGGGGCCGCTTGTTTCCTTGGACCAAGAAAAACAGGAAACACTATAACATGTTTTGTTGAATTGATTTCACTATTCAAGGGCGTGTTGCTGGAACGTGACTTTTAAAGGCAAACTACATCAACATGAGCTCGTTTTCCCAGCTGGCAGAATGGTGAAACATTCAGACGCTGCTGCTAATTTGGGCAATGTTGCACGTTGAACAATACAAAATGGGACGCGATGATTTTCTTTTTCTATTCGTTTTGAACACACGCCACCTTCGAAATCGGGCTCATGTTGGCGTAGGTTGTCTATGCATTCACAAATCCCCTCTCCACGCATTCACAGGTGACGCCCGTGTACATTCCGAAGCCGCGGAAGCCCAATCCGAAGCCATTCTATCAATCAGTAGACAAAGACGAGTTGAGCGCATTGATTGGCGAGATCATTGAGAATCCATCGGATACGGCGAGTGGGCAAGACACAACGGCAGGGCACGACAATGCGGACACGACCACGACTACCGACACCGGCGATTGCTTGGTGGACACGTACCCACGATTGTATGACACAAAGTTGATTGGTGAGTGGGCCACGCATGTCACCTGGACGTGTTGAACAACGCCTATCTTGTGTGCCAAGCTGCTTGTAAAATGCCGCTTTCGGCGCGATAAATAATAATTCGTTTTCACCGTTGAAGAGAAAACACTGCAAAACGTCAGTAAACGATTCGGTAATAATGTACGCAATTCACGCACCGAGTGAGGTTTTTCACAGCTGGGCGATGGGACACTAACGAGAATTTTTGGACACAAAACTAATGGTGACTCAATACAGGATTTAACTATGTGCAATGAGTGTTGTAACACTCTCGCAAACTACAGAAACAGTGTGTTTACCACAAAGACCTACTAATCCCATCCCAATAATATAGACCGCGTGGGCACCACGCTTGTGCTATCGGCGCGAATGTCGCAAGTGGACGAGCTTCGTGCCTGGATCGGTGAACATTCACGATTGACGGGCATTCGATGGCATCGAAGCGACGACCATCGACCCGCCAAACATGTCGATACGCCGGTGGTCTACACCCGGTACATGGTGTGCGCATGTGGGCCCAAATCGCACAAATATGTCAAGTTCGTCACCGGCTGGCTTTTGTTTGATTTTCGCCGACTTTTTCAAAGCGGCTTGGTCTGATGAGCCCGTGAACAGTTTTGCACTCGTCTGTTCTGTCAAGGAGAGAATTTCTGGGTCTCGTGAGCTTTGTAGTTCACAAATCTTTAAAGAAATTGTGATCGCGAGACCCCCGGATTCTCTGTTCACATGATGAATACTGCATTGCGCATCAGCCCTGAACAGAAATGGTTGGCACACTGTCGCCAATCGGCCAGTTACAGTATCCCTCATGTCTGCAGAGGTGCAATCAACTATCGCTGCGAGGCGCGATTAACGATGCGTGTAAAACGGGACGGATTGTGTGAGCTACGGTTGGACACGACGCACACGCACGACCCGAGGATGGCGATTAGAGATGATGTTAGACTCGGGGAGGGGGGGGGCTAGAGGTTGGGGGTATTCCGCGACTTTTCAGGCTCGAAAGTTCAGGCCCGGCCGATTCAGGCCCCGCACGTTTATTGGCTTAGGCTTGGGCTCCGGCCGGACCTGAACCAGTGCCCCGGAACTGAACCGTCGCACAATGGTTGGGGAGTGGCAAGGCGCACTAGAAATGGGACTGGGTACTAAAGAGATGCTAGGTCATAGAGGAAGTCGATGGAATTTCTGTTGGTCAAATGGCATTTTAAACTGAGGATTTTTCGAGATTTATTCTGACTCGATCGGAAGAACCGTTCTTTGGTATTGTCTGTTGCGTCGTTGCTACGTTGGTGGAAATCAGAATCGGGTGAATGTGGAAATCTGCCACTCAATTCAAACAGTCGCGTGTCCGATCCCAAGCGAACCAATACCCACACATCGATGTTACTCCTTGATTTATTGCAGACGCGTGCGCAACTGCACCAATTCTTCGCGTCTGGCTTGACGCACGTCGAGGCCCGTCGGCGACTGGAGGCCGACATTCGATCACGTGACGACTTTTGTGAATCGATGCTAAATGACGCAACGTTGCTGCCGAGTCCCAGGAATTGCTGGCAGCTGCACAAACAGTATAAAGAGGATGGCGGTGCCAAGACGGGACAGGTAGGTACACATGTGACTGGATTGGAGTGCTAAATGAAGCATTTGACCAAGACACACACACACACACAAACACAGCATACCAACAATAGGAACGTACAGATTGCTGTCCAAGTATGCATGTGTGCTGCAACACTGTGTAACAGTGGATGTTCTTGATGGCGGAAATGGCGGTTCCCATTGTGTCACTATAAAGATTGTGGACTGTAACCTGCGGATAAATTTGGGTCGACATCTCCGCATCAATCAAATTAGTGCACTGGTCATGTCACCACTCTCCGCAAACCGATAACTTGTGCGTTGTAAATGAGCCTTGTCAGTATTTTGGTTTTTTAAGACTCAGTAAGCTTAGGTCTCTTATTCATCAAAACTGAGCGTGAGCCCAAACCAGACCAGATTGCCCCGTTGCCTGTTTACAGCAGTCCTCCCCCTTTGCTTCCCCATCCACCCCGATGCGTCGCAATCGCCGCATCGTCTCGCACGCGAATCAATACGCGCCGCGGGATGACCCGATGTTGAGTCAGATGATCGATCAAATATTGGATGGATTCGAACACTCCAGGGCCGAAGTGATCACGGATCCGGATCGATTGCAGTTGATCGACCAGCCGGACATTCCACACAGTTTTGGCACGAAGCTTGTTGGTGGGTGTCACATATTTGCTGCTTTTATTATCAGTAGTGTTGTGGTTGGTGGGACCACCCAGCTGACGCCCAACTCCGGCCCCAACAACAACAACAACCACAACACTGATTGTTTTGCGTTGGACAGCACATCACTTGTATTTCGCAAATCTAACGTCAGCGTACCCAATCCGATCGATGCCACACGCGAACTGTAGTTGAAAAGCGTTGAGTTAAGCCCTTCACGGTCTGTTTATGTTCATAGTTTGCGTGAAGCACTGCAAAAACATCAATGCAGCCCGTGCTGAACATTCTCAGAGCATTTCTTTCTGACCGCTCTACACACACATGGGTGGGACTGGCTTATTCGGTTTCAAATGTGACTACTCAAGTGTGTCTGGCTGGTTCCAACGGTTGTTATTTGTTCTGATTCTGAAATTAGTCTTTTCTTGTCCGATTTTCTTGTTCTCGGTTTCGACCGAAGTGAGTCGTAAACTGTTTCTGGCCATCTTTGCAGCCTAGTCTATCGCGCGTGTGACATCAGCGATCAGCCCGTTGCGCTGGCTGCATATGTATTGGTGTCTGCATTGCGTCATTATGGACCGTTAAGGGGGTGGCTTTGGTTAAATGCGGAAACCGGAACACGGAATAATTCACCGTATTTCCGGATCCCGGAATGCTTTTGCATGGAAAATTATGCGGAATCCTGAGATATGTATGTCCGCAATCCGGAGAGGGTTTGTCATTTTGCACGGAAATTTCGAACAAAGCGCAATGTCTCCAAGTGCCCAGCGATTCATTCCAACATCAATTGTCCGCCTTTATGTTTCAGGCATTCTCAACTCGGTCCTACTCCTGCACGCCGACATCACGTGTCCGGAACAGATGAAGTCTTGGATGCACGAGTACTCGACCAGGTCACGTGCTGTGTGGTTGCTGGCCAAACAATACCCGAGCAAACCAGCCTGTCGTAAAGGTGGTGCTGAGATTGAGAATGCACTGCACACGCGGTATTACGTATGTAGGAACGCGACCGGAGTGTTCATGCGCAAGGAAGGTCAGTCGTATCGTTTTGGTGATGTTTCATTGTTTGCCTTTTTTAATGCCAGTCGAAAACGCAGCGTCCGTGGGTCACTATAAAGACGGTGGACTGTACGATTACTCAAAAGCATACGATTGCAGCGCACAACAAGAAGAAGCACAGCAACCTGAACTTTGGCTGCGAGGCGCGCATTCAAATGAATCTGACGGCGGACGGACGTTGTGAGATAGTAGTGGACGCGAATCACAATCACTCTGTGCACAGACACTCACATAGACAGCCGGCCAGTCAGGTGAGCCAGGGGTTGGGTATTATGCAGTCTCTTTGGGCACTGTCATGGTCGGACTTGACCTTCAAACTTCAAAAAGAGGCGAGACTGTTGATCTTGCAAGAGGTGCGGATTTATTCAATTATTTCCCTCATATTTCCACAACGCACTCCTGCCCATTTGCAGACGGCGCGTCAATTCCAAGAGTACTACAAGTCGGGTCTGTTGCCCAAAGCAGCGTTGGCGCATCACGAGAAAATGTTGCGTCAACGGACGGACTTCAAGCCGGATATGCTGCTTGATGAGATCTACTTGCCGAAATACAGAAAGGCAAAGTTGTTCTATGAACAGTACAAGAAGGTCAAGGCTCGTATGGAACAGCGGTCGAGGCAGAACGAGGTGGGTACCTGTTATTGTACAGTCTGCCCTCTGTGTAAGTAACTGCCTAGTACCAAACCTAATGGTGTGCAGATTCCGGGTCCGGTTCCCGCTCATGTCAGTACAAATAGAGTAGACTGTTGTGCGTGCAGGTACATATTTTGGGAAAGCACAAGTATTTAAATTTATAAAACGAAAAATAATTTTCAAATTTCAGACTGACGATGGTTACATTCCTGAGCTGGAGGACGAATCAATTCTGATTGGTGATTATGCGGCTGCATTCGATTTGAAACTTTTGAATAATTCGACTGCAAATGGTTGAACTTTGGTGCGATATTATGATTTCTATGTTGGTCAGCCTTTGAATTTTCCACAGTTCACGTTTTGGGGCTCTATAGACTCGGGGCCACCCCCCAGAAACTACCGTAATCCATGTGCTACCGTACCCAAACTTTTGTCACGTGATATACAGACCCATATGAACTTGTAATATTAGTTTTGGTCGTGTCGGTCAACGGAATCGGTCACGGCCGATCGCCATCGGTGGTATCGAGGTCAAATTTCAAAGTTGTCCGAATGTTATATGTAGCACCTCTATCACGTTTAGAATTTTTCGCTGATTCCAAAAATGTTAAGCTTATTTCATTCCGACTTCGCATGAAAGAGTATCAGTCTATTTTTAATCTCAGTTGCACGCTCGCTGGATTTTAGCCAACAGTGCAGCCAATCAGCGCGCATAGGGGCAAGTGACCTTGAGGCAGCATGTGCACTGGGTGTTGCATGTTGGTTACATGGTGTTGTGCGCACATAGCACCCGTGCCGATTAAGCCGCATTATGGCTCAGGCCCAACAACCCCAGCGCATGTTTATGGATCAAATCTGCAGCATGACTGAACTTGAAGCCGCGCAGTACCTGCAGCGACTGGGTATCATTCCTCAGACGAAAGTTCCCTGAAACAAGCACAGAATGCACGTGAGATTGCCAATAGCCTTTTCTTCCGTGATCAGATTGAAATAAGCTTAACATTTTTGGAATCAGCGAAAAATTCTGAACGTGATAGAGGTGCTACATATAACATTCGGACAACTTTGAAATTTGACCTCGATACCACCGATAGCGATCGGCCGTGACCGATTCCGTTGACCGACACGACCAAAACTAATATTACAAGTTCATATGGGTCTGTATATCACGTGACAAAAGTTTGGGTAAGGTAGCACATGGATTACGGTAGTTTCTGTGGGGTGGCCCCGAGTCTATAGAGCCCCCACGTTTTATGTTGTCTTCTGCTGACTAGCTGTGCAACATTTTTATATTTATGCATATTTTATATCGTTGTGATTCATATTTTTAGCATTATTGATTTATGTTGTACATAAATGTGATCAACTGGCAATGTTTTGGCTAGCTTGATTGAAATATTGAGCGTTACTTTGATCGCTCCCATCACTCAGTGGTCGGTACCTCTGCTCTGCTCACAGATGGGTGGTGCACCAGAACATCATCAGTGCGCACAAAGCCTGAGCCCGTCCTCTTCAGTGTTTGAGCGATGGCGCCGGACGCGGATGTGGCCGACCCATTAGCTGATTGTCATGTGCTGCTCTATTCCGAATGTGAATTCTGTTGTGGACTGTTCCCGAGAGAAATTGTGAAACGACATGTGGACGGGCTGCATAATGGGCAAACGTGGTTGGTGATTTCTTTAAATTTTCTTCCCTGCAGCCTGTCCTCTTTATAGTTGCCGGCAGGACTCAACCGTTTCAGTAACAAGAGATCATTCATGTGCGATTCAAGATCAACCTCCGGCGGCAGATTTGGCACCGACAATCACCTGGTCCGTCACTGTAAAGAGGATTGACTATGGTTACAAATCCTTTCCATCCATGTGGATAACATCACTGAATTTCTCTGTTTATCCCCAGGATCTCATCAAAAGACCAATCCAATAATCCCATTCGCCGCCGTCTATTCGCGTGCACACAAGTGCCCGAAGATGACTTTGCAGATGATGTGCCCAGCTGTTCGGCCGTGTTGAGCGATAATGATGACCCGTTGAATATGTCGAATATGGAGTCGGTGGATGGAAGTGTTGATGGTATGATAATATATTAGCATTTTATGATGTGTATTTGTTTATACTTTTGTGTTTGTTTGTGATCAATAACAATGCGACAGGAGTAAGTGACTTTTGTCTGGCCTGTTTGTACAGACGGGCGGGGTGGTACACCAGGATATCGCCAGTGCGAATCAGTGGCGGATCCAACTTTTGGCCAAGGGAGGGGCCAAATCCAAAAAGTCATTTTTATCTAGTGTCATTTTTATCTAGTGCTTGTTTAGAATTTCACGCTTTTCACACCGAATATCATACCAAATGTGAGAATGCGCGCGAAATTTTGGCACTTTTTACGCGCGCGAAAGCCAAATTTCACTGAAAATAGCGCGGAGCGCGCGGTTTTTGGACTTTTGAAGTGCGTCAGAGTGAAAATCCTGCGATTTAGGGGTCCTTTTCCCTTCTTTCTTTCGAAACGGTGCCCCCCTTCAGGGGCCAAATGGACCAAAGGGGTGGCATGGCCCCTGTGGCCCCCCTGGATCCGCCCTTGGTGCGAATGCACCTGATGGCCACGTGACTGCTAACCGTCTGCCATATTACCGTAGCACTGGTGTGCGTTGCTTATCTGCGGTGACGAAAAAGGGTACGATACCATTTACCATGTCACTGTGAAAAAGATGGACTATAAATACCAAATGCATTTGTGTGATCAGCTACTGAAATCAATAACTTGATATGAGCCTAGCTGGTTTACAACGCTGGATACGCATAATGGACCGCATCCCTTTCCTTCTTTATTCAGGTCAATCGTCGGATCGCAGCAGTCCGCCGGATCAGAACTGGGCGCCGAGCGCAGCCAAAAGGCGAAAATCGGATGACGAACTGGTGAGACGAAAGAGGTCGCGAAAAATACAACAACAACAACAGCAGACGAAGACCAGGGCCTCGACCGAGACCAGGACTAATGGCAGTCACGTCACGGGTGACCAGCCGCAGATCAGCAGCAGCTATGCAGCTGAAATGAGATTGGACACGCACAATCTGAGTTTGGACGATCGACCGGAGGTGCCGAGGATCTACGGTACTCGATTGATTGGTGGGTGGATGAGTGGGGGGAGTTATCGATTTTTGAGACAATCTTGAAATATGGTGCACCCTCATGTCACAAATTGTCGGTCACTATTGAGAGATTAGTAATACTGTATAGGTCAGTGCAATTGGTCGGTGCGAAATGTTTTCTAACCCTATCGGCAGCACATGGGCCATCATAGGCAGCAATTTATTGGCTTGAAGGTCGTCTTAAAATGTTTTGCTATACGCAGTGTATTTTACCATCTTTACAGTGATCAACTGGTTTGATCCCCAAACTGCCGTTGACCTTTATCTGCTTCTGCATACATGCTATAAATAATCTGCAAAGCGAACGAAAGCGTTGTGTCGCGCCGTATGGATTCAGTATAAAGAGGCAGCACTGTACGTGTCCATCCCTCAGGCCGTGACGGCGCGAAACTGCTGCTGCGTACGGACATGGTTGGTAGCAAGGACGAATTCCAGCGTTGGATGGCGCAATACTCGACCAACACCAAGACCAACTGGGTGATCACCAATCACTACCAGCGGTCGGGCGAATTGTTCAACTTGAATTACGTCTGTCGACATTCGGGCAGGCGAAAGCACAGCGCGTTCAATTATGGATGTGAGGTGAGTTGGGGGAGGGGGTGATTGGGGCTTGTTGTGTTTGTAAAGCGTGTGTGTGACTATCTTGTCTGCATAAACATCAAGCTGTCCGCAGTCGAATATAACTGCTCAGGGCTGGGTACTGTGTCCCGAATCAAACATGTCTATCCACTTCTCAGACGCGCCGTGGCCCATGAAGGTATCGTCGTGTGCATTACAATGGCCTGTTGTCAATAGTCCGATTGACGTGTGCAGGTGCACGTGTCCTTGCGGTGCATCAGGTCTTCATCAGTGCCTGCCCATTCCCCCTTTTCGAGTGATCCCTGATTGTTGCAGGCCCGTATTCACTTGCAAATGACGGTGGACGGTCAATGCGAGATCATGGTGGACGCAACACACAATCACTCGGAACACAAACAGTCGTGCAAAAGGGCCAGTCCGGAGGTTGGTTGACACGAAATAGGAGCACGATAAACTTTATGCCAATTGCAATCAGGTCGTCTATAGTTGTCTACAGTTTGACTCGTTCCACGCTGAAATGTGCAAATCCTCAAATTTGCTGTGTTTTTATGTTACAATGCGCTCTCTTTATCGTGACACCTTTTATGGCGAAGCGCACCATTTTGTGAATATTTTTTCAACGCTACTTTGCTCCACAATCCTCCCTCCCAAATGCCCCTCTGTATTGTATTGAGTATTCGTTATACACCACAAGATGGGTCCCGCACAATGAAGCATCACCCTACGTGTTTGCATTGCAGACAGTGTCTACGATCATGCGTCTCTTCGCGCAAGGCATGGACTCGCATCAAGCGCGATGTCACCTCGAGCTGTTGGTTCGTCAACGACCGGACTTCACGGAGGACATGCTCACCGACGTGGCTGTGCTGCCCAGACAAATGAAGTTCCTCAGTTTGTATCATCAATTCTTGAAGGAGAATCCGGACTTCAAAAAGGTATACCTGCATTTGGTACACTTACAATCCAGTCCGTTCTCTTTATGGTAAAAATTGTGAGCCGCCTGTGGAGATACAGATATGCATAGGTCGTTGGTGGTCTGAGCTTGGCTAGGCTTGGGCAAGTCCGAGTTTGCGCCTCAGCCGAAATGCTATATTTGAATAGGACCCTCCATCGGGATAGGATGGGTAATCTATCACGCCCGCTACCGGGTACCAAACATGCCTATCCACCTCTCGGACACAGTACGCCACCCTTGGTGACGTTTCCGCGCAAACCTAAAATTCGTTAGATAATCGCTGTGAGGAGAGCAGACTACTCAGTTTGGTCTGTAAGCCAAAAAGAAAGTGTAAACTGTTCGCCGATCGTGTCCACATCTTTGTTTTGATGTTTCACAGCCCTACCGAGACTATCACCCATTCAAGTATCGCAAGGGCTGGCTGGACGGAATGGACAAGGAGGAGAGGTTGCGACAATTGCAGGAGGTCGGGAACTTTGACGCTGCTGTCTTCGTTTTTTGGATCACCTGATGCATTCGCACTGACGATTACCTATTGTCAATCAGCACCGTTGCATCAATTTTTTACATTTGTTACTATAATTACATTTTTTCACTTACTTTCATGCTCGTTGATATTATTACCTGATTCCTGAAAATAATCTGCACACAAGTTGTTCACAAATTGCAGACGGCACGTCAATTCGACCAGTACTTCCTCGAATTCGGCATGAAACCGAACGAGGCCCGTAAATACCACGAACAAATGTTGCGCAAACGGCCGGACTTCAAAGATGAAATGCTCAAGGACACCGCCTACATGCCAACTGTCAGACAGGCGCAGTACTTCAGCGAGAAACACAAGTACTACAGGATGAGGGTGGCGAGAAAACTCGAAGCGGTGCGTCCACGGATAGCTGGCTGATGTTTCACGAGAATTATAGATATTGATTGTTGTTGATAATGTTGCGCGACCGGTGCACCGGAGTTATGGTTTGCACTACTGTGCTGCATTAGTTGGGTGTTCAGGCGCACGCAACGACGATGTCCTGGTGCACCACTTGTCTGTGAAAAAGTGAAAATTTGTTGTATGGTATCCACAATTTACAGGTGGCGCCCATTGGCGCCATGCATGCACCAGGTTGGTGCGCGCAAAAGCACTGTGCTTCTGATGTTGTTGTGACGTTAGAACTTGGGTGCAGTCCACCACCGGGGTCACTATAAACAGGGTAAACTGTAATTTCAGTCGCAAGCCGATTACGTGCCCGAACTGGAAGACGAAAAGTTCTTGGGTGAAGCAACGACTTCGACAACATTTGAAGGCATTGACATCAAGTTGCCTGATGCGTCAAGGCAATGCCGGCAGTGAGCGGCTTCTGACATGAACCAGTGAACAATGCACCACCAAGCACGCGCCACCGTGAACATTCATATTCACAGTTTGCTTCAACTCAGAATTGTTGTTCGTTATCGTTCACATTTTGTCATGCTTTGTTACATTTCTACAGTTTCAAAGTGTACAGCGCATAGTGTGTCAATTTTGCTTCAACTAGATTCGGTCTTCAAAATGAGGTGCACCTTTTATTTGCTACTTGATGATTGTCTCGGCGTTGCCCAGAATTCGAACCGTGGCTTGATTATGACGCAGAGTTTCAATCAATATTTATCAACAGACACAACAATGAGTCTCTCCTTAGCCTCCTGGTCTGAACCTCCAAACTAGCCTATTATGTGACCCATTACAGTAGTTGCATTGCACATACATTGCCGTTCACAATTTTCCACTGCAAGTTTGTCCAGACGAATAAACGGATAATTAACCTGGCCGGTATATTGTTATAAATCATCAACGTTACCGTCCAGGCAGGCGTTTGTGTGTCGCCATGGGGATTACAGCCGGCCCCATTACTTGATGCATACTGTATAATATACTAGCCAACTGCTGGATCGATGTAAAAAGTGGTTTGGCATTAATTTTTCATCGTTCACTTCTGAAATTTCCTGATTTGCAAGCCAACCTGTCCCAGACCCACCTGGCCCTACTGGAATGCAGCCAAGTAGTAGTTGGTGGTTTAAAAAAAAAAACCACAAAAACAAAAAAAAAAAAAAAAAACTGTTGTGGTCTGCTGTAGGAGTTGTCATATGTTCTGTGAAACATCGGTGAGATTGTGACCTCAATGCGTCTCACTGATGGTTCACAACGCGCATAAAGGTGCAACCTGTAATTTCAGCGGATCTCGTCAGTACGAATGAGCCAAAATGTCGAATGGTGGTGTCCCAACCACGTGCACCGCGATCGACCCGACACTCGACTGTGCCGTGCTGTTGTACAGCGAATGTGAATTCTGTTGTGGTCTGTTCCCTCGCGACACAATCAAACTGCACTGCAAAGTCGGTCATGAACACGAGTACAGGTGGGATTTGGTTTTTTGGTGGCTTGCAACTGATGCATAATCTCTTTACGGTGACAATTTTTATCAGGTCCAAGGTTGCCCTGTCACGTGACGAATAATGAGCATGAGTGTTCAGTCCGGGTGACAGCGTCATTTGTTGTTTGATTATTCAGTGGTTCACTTTTAAGAGGCCATACTAAAGTCGACTGGATACCCCATTTTGCAGTCATCCATCCGCCAAACGTCGTCTGTTCGCGTGCACCGAGGTTGATGAGGAGGATTTCGATGAGTGCGGTGATTTGGCATCGAGCCAACCACGCGATGGAGTGATCAAAATCGAGCATGTGCATCAGATCGAAAGTGCAACGTCGAGTAATCAAGACATTCAAGTCAATAATCACAAACGGCCCACCAAACGAAGGTGTCAGCAACAGCAGCAGGTGTCACCCTTGACGGGGTCGAGGCCGAAACGCAAGTACACCAAGCGGCAAGATATGAACGGCAATTACACCAAATCGGTGTCATGTGATAACAAGGTATCGCCATCTAGCAGTGCTGCGAGTTTGGATGGGCACGCGGATGTGCCCGGTGCTTATGGCACTCGTCTAGTTGGTGAGTGCTGGAATTTTTTCGGAGAGAAATGTTTTACGTGTGTAGTTGGTTCCCGAGCGAAACATTCAGAATATTTGTACTGCGCGTGTGAATTTGACGCTTGCCGTTTTGATCTAACTATAATATTACTGCGAGGTATGCACAGCCTGTGCGCGTAAAGCCCAAGCAACCTCGCTGTGGGCGCAATGCGCATGACAAAAATATTCCGAATTTCGCTATCTGCATGCCGGTCCGCATGGCTTGCTTGAATTGCTCGTAGCTCTTTATCTATTGTTTCCTTAATATTTTAGATCGTCCGTCTGTTACATAGTTCACCTTCCTTGCTACCATCTGTACCGTCCTTCGGGCAACCAATCTGGTTGAGGTTACCTAACAATCTGTATTTCTTTTTATGATTGTGTGCATGTGTATATGTGTGTGGTGTTTGTCGTTTCACGCGCCTGGCATTTTGCCCAAGTGTGTTGTCGCAGCTAAATTCATGATTTAAATTTTTCCAGCATCAACCAAAGACTCATCGGTGTTGACATTCCAAGCGTCAATGAGCAGCAAAGAGCAGCTTGGTGATTGGATGCAACAATACTCGACTAATACGCGCACGAATTGGATCATTGCCAATCACTACCAGAAAGTCGGACAGACTTACAATCGTGTGTATGCGTGTCGACATTCTGGTGCGTTTGAGTTGAAAGAGCCTTTACTGAAAACTAGACGGGACCCGTGCCTACGGCCCGGCTACAGCGCCGCGCCCGTGCCGTGCGCCTCCCTCCCCCCCCCCGAAGACCCGTTAGCATACCCAAAGCTACCCGTGAAAATTGACCCGGTGTAAAGGTCGGTGTAAACATGAAACAATGCCTGCTGTTAACGTGAAATGTTTCATGTTTACACCGAGCTTACACCGACCTTTACACTCAACTGAGCTTTACACCGTTTCGAAAATGCCACCCATTTAGTGACATTCCGATGTTGAATGCCACCCAACCAGCGATTGTCACGTGTTGCCCAGTCGAAAACGCAGCGTCCGTGGGTCACTATAAAGACGGTGGACTGTACGATTACTCAAAAGCATACGATTGCAGCGCACAACAAGAAGAAGCACAGCAACCTGAACTTTGGCTGCGAGGCGCGCATTCAAATGAATCTGACGGCGGACGGACGTTGTGAGATAGTAGTGGACGCGAATCACAATCACTCTGTGCACAGACACTCACATAGACAGCCGGCCAGTCAGGTGAGCCAGGGGTTGGGTATTATGCAGTCTCTTTGGGCACTGTCATGGTCGGACTTGACCTTCAAACTTCGGATTCGGTGAGTTCGTGACTGGATCGATATGGAGATCGATCACTTGAATCGATCCAGATTCCATTCCGATCACATCGACCCCAACCGAAGTTTGATGCAGGCATGCCATTAGATTGTGGACCAAACTATAAAGCAGCGGTTACAAGTGCTACACACGACAAGACCATGATCAGCCACTGCATTGTAAGGAAGGAGTAGGTTGTAAAAAAAGTTAACTTGCTTCTTTTTCAATAAACAGTCATGAGTGTCGCCCATTCCCAGACCATCTCCCTGATCCGTTCGTATTTCGCCGACGGCATGGATTCGCATCAAGCCCGTTGTCACCTCGAACTGGTGATTCGCGCGCGGCCCGACTTCGATGACGTCATGCTCGATGACACGTCCATGTTGCCCGGACAGAAGAAGTTCCTCGAATTGTACCACAAGTTCTTGAAGGACAACCCCGACAAGAAGAAGGTCAGAGTAACTCTTTCACGCCCCAGTCGAAGAAGCCATTTTTTTGTTCACAAAGGATTTAGGAATGTACATGGGCTCCCCGTTTATTATTCAACATCGTCTGCTGCCAACAAGCAAACTCAACCATTGCTTATACACCTCGCTTGCAACGCGGTTCTCGTGTGTTGTGCCGTTTGTGGCTGTAAAAAAACGAAAAACGACCCAGGCGTTTTTTTTCGTCGTATTTTTTAAGAAAAAACGCCG